>SJYV01037978.1:0-18738 GCA_006410875.1 Neotragus pygmaeus | reverse complement strand
ATCAGAGCCAGTGCTGACCAGCTTAGGTTCCAACGTAATTTACAATTTCTCCAGAACTGTGGAAAATCAGGTACTAAACATTCAAACCACATGCAGTGAGTTTCTTCACAGACCTCCTCTCTTAGAAGAATGACTTGCAAGAACTGTCAGAAGACACTGCTTTCCTTTCACGTTTGTTACAAGCTGATGATCAAAACGAAAACCACAGGAAGGGCAACGAGTGGCCGCGTCTCTCCCTGAATTGCGCGCTTCTGGGCTCTGCTCGCGTGTCCTGTACCGCTGCCCTTCCTGCCCACAGCTACAAACAGCACAGGGGCCTGAGACTTCAGGACGGCAGGGAGGTGCGAGCAGCGGCTGCCTCCTCCCTTTAGAAGGTGATGCAGCTGCTAACTGTGAGTGAATGTCCTGTGTTTATTGAGACACAGCACAGGTGCATCACACGCACAGTTGTCTACAACAGCAGGGACGAGATGACCGAGTTCACACGACGGTGGGCAGCGTCGTGGCCTCTAGGGAAGCCACCTGCCTCCTGGCATCTGTTTTCCGTCTGTAAATGGGGGTTCTCTCTGAGTCTCTCTCTAATGAGGAGATCCTTTGGGTTTAAATGGTAAGGGGCCACCGGCTCACTGGATACCAGCTAACGTCTGCATTAGAGTGCACCTAATGAAGCACACTGTTGGCGGACGTCATATCATTTCAGGACAGGGGGCCCTCTCTCTGTGGCCGGTTGGCGTCTGAGCGCCCGTGTTTGCTGGGACAGACCATGCCTCGTGAGTCTTTGTGGGACGCTGTGCTGCCTGCCCACCACGGAGTCTAGAAATGCCAGAGTCTCATTCCCCCAGCTCACTCAGCTGCTAGGGCTCAAGTAATCCACCCGGAGACCCACACCCCCAGGGACTGGAACCGACGCCAGTGACCCGGAGAAGCAGGGACGGGGTGATGCTCTCAGCTGGGAGCTGGCTGTAGACCCGCGGCTCCTGCTGGGGCAACAGGGAAGGGACGCCTCCCCAGGCCGGTCTCGGAGGGCGCTGACTCAGGCTTCAGTCCACCGCCCCCCCCAGCCTCATTATTACTGATAATGCCTTCAGAACTACCCAATATCTTTCCCAAAGACACTCCATTTTTATATAAATCAGAAGGCACTGGTTTCCCTCACCTGTAACCAAGAACCCTTTCTGTGGCTGCTGGTGACATCTGCTTTGAGGACATAAAGAGCTGTTGGGTGCCCTTTGCTTATTTGTCTTATTTTGCTGAAACCACCTCATTACACTCAGTCCAGATAATATGCAAACCACTTGGCATTAAGCCTTCAGTTTAGGGGTGAATTTCATGCTCACAATAACAACGAAAGTAAGTATCCAGAATCTGCCTGTTAATTATACACACAGCAGTTTTCACAAGAGGAACATTTGACTGAATGAAAGGCGTGACTTGGTGAAAGGTTGATGGTTCAGCTCCCCTCCTGTGAGGTCAGGGTGTTTCCGACGCCTCGCGTCTGCCTGGGGCAGGTTGAGTGCCGCCCGTCTCAGGGGATGAATCAGGATGTCAGTCACATCCATTCCGGTGAGCTCTCTCCAGTAACTAGGTGGAGACCAGACCCAGGGAGGGCTCTAACCTATGGCCCAGTGTTTGCTGACCTCCCTGAATTCTCCAGATCGCCTGCTGCTTACTTCCGTGGAAGAGTGGTGGAGGGTGGGGGCTGCAGGTGGGTAAGGCTGAGATGGAGGGGGTTGGAGGGAGGGAGAGAGGTCCTCCCAGTCTTGGAGGCAGCTCCACCTAGGGCAGGTCCCAGAGTCGAGGCCTCCCCGGCCCCTAAGACCCTGCAGCCCCAGCCTGTCACCCACCTCCCACACCAGCTCTGTGAGGGCCGGCCCTCTGCTCATATTTCTGCTTAAAATCTCCTGTGAAGTGGCTCCAGGGATAATCAAGTCTATGGGCCAGAGAAGCCAAACCCCACTCCCAACACCTAACCTAACTTGCGCGAACTAGGATTAGAGTTTGAACCGTACAAGGTATCATGTGCCTTTTCTGTTAACCTGCCCGACTTCCCAAGAACCCATACATTTGCTCAGGCTCTGAAATGAGCCCGAGTTGGTCACCAAGATGGGTCTGTTTACTCTAAACTCTCCTTTTTGTGGATGATGGAGCTTTTGAAATTGTTGGCATCCCCGAGTTACAGATGTCCAAAGTATGCATCTTGCATGCAGAGCTTTGGCTGCTGACTGAATTACATTTAATCCTAACTTCATTCTCTCCCAGCTATATTGGCATTTTGGCAGTAATGAAACAGTCTATTCTGGAAAAGAAGGGGGAAAAGCTCCAATTAAATAGTGAGATTAAGATTATGTTCATAAAACGATCAAGAAGTATTTTTCATATTCAATCATTAAAACACTTACTTAAAAAAAAAGAACACCAAAACCCAAAAAACAGGCCCAGAAAAGTTGGAAAACAGCTCTTATGTCCTGAAAACAGGAAAATTGTAAGCCCTAAACATGCACATTATGGAGAGGGGTTTCCCAAAGTTTCAGGCTTCGGGCCGCATTGTTTTCTCACTTTTCTTTTGCCAACTCAAATGCTGTTTAGAGCTGATACTGGAGAGCGAACAGCTGCAGGTTCTGGCTGCATATTTTCCTAGAAACACCACTTGGGGAAAGAATTTCCACCCGTTTGCCTCTCCCAGGAGGCTTCACAGGGGCTCCAGCTTATTCTATCCCAAAACCAGGGCCCCAGAGCTGATCAGGACAGTGCAGCACCTGAGACGCGAAGCCAGGGTGGCTGGTGAAGGCAGGGGCCACTTCTTTTTTTTTTTGGTTGCACTGACTGGGTCTTGGTTGCTGCACAAGGGCTTTCTCGACTTGCCAAGAGCAGGGGCCACTCTCCGTTGCAGGGGGCAGGCTTCTCATCGTGGTGGCTTCTCTTGCTGCAGAGCACGGGCTCTGGGGCGTGTGGGGTCCAGCAGTCGGGGTGCACGGGCTTAGCTGCGCTGCGGCATGTGGGGTCTTCCTGGACCAGGGATTGAACCTGTGTCCCCGGCACCGGCAGGCGGATTCTTATCCACTGAGCCACCAGGGAAGTCCCATAGGAGCCACTTCTGACGTACCCAGAAGGCAAATGAGGCTCTCCTAAACATGGCAGGAAAACCCTCATGTCTAGTTCAGAAACAGGAGATATTATGATGCCTGGAAGGGGTTCTCATGCAAAGGAGACCTTGGTCTCCATGACACCCAACTTTGAGCTGGTTTGACTTTTTAAGACCTACTTTGGCAGCAGGTGGAAGTCACAGATTCTGGATTCATTAGGCTCCAGATCACTCAGCTCCCATGAAAGAAATGGATGAGACTCATCTCAAGCTCTTTCTAGACTATACGATTATTGAGAATTCCTTAATTTGAATTTTTTTTTTTTCAAGCTCCAATACTTTAGCCACCCAATGCTAAGAGCTGACTCACTGGTAAAGACCCTGATGCTGGCAAAGATTGAGGGCAGGAGGAGAAGAGGGTGACAGAGGACAAAATGGTTGGATGGCATCACTGACTCAATGGACATGAGTTTGGGTAAACTCCGGGAGTTGGTGATGGACGGGGAGGCCTGGCGTGCTGCAGTCCATGGGGTTGCAAGGAGTTGGACTCGGCTTAGTGACTGAACAACAAAGTTTATAGTCTTCCACACATGTTGAATTGAATAAAAGAGAAAACACTGAAAACCAACAGGNACATGAGTTTGGGTAAACTCCGGGAGTTGGTGATGGACGGGGAGGCCTGGCGTGCTGCAGTCCATGGGGTTGCAAGGAGTTGGACTCGGCTTAGTGACTGAACAACAAAGTTTATAGTCTTCCACACATGTTGAATTGAATAAAAGAGAAAACACTGAAAACCAACAGGGTTGATAATATTATTATACTTTTAGTCATCTACTAAACAGCTATTCTTGGAGAAGAGANACTCGGCTTAGTGACTGAACAACAAAGTTTATAGTCTTCCACACATGTTGAATTGAATAAAAGAGAAAACACTGAAAACCAACAGGGTTGATAATATTATTATACTTTTAGTCATCTACTAAACAGCTATTCTTGGAGAAGAGAATGGCAAGCCACTCCAGTATTCTTGCCTGGAGAATCCCCATGGACAGAGGAGCCTGGTGGGCTACAGTCCATGCGGCAGCAAAGAGTTGTACACGACTGAGTGACTAACACGACACTAAGCAGCTATTCTATAGCAGCTGTTGAAAAGAAGCTCTAGACATGTTTCGAACCTGGGCAGCAAGGTAAGCACATGTTGTTTCAAAAATTACCCTGAAGGACAACACTTTCCTTTAGATGAAAGTTCAAGCATGTTCATGAGACAGTCAGTCATGCTCTGTGTACTCAGAACCTGCGGGCGTGCTTACTGGCGTCGCTTAACTGTCAGTGGCTGTGCATTTGATAATTTGACTCCATTTGGAACTTACCTACATTTCAGATTTTGGTGTGTGCATGCTCAGTCATGTCCGATTCTTTGCGCCCCATGGACTGTAGCCCATCAGGCTCCTCTCTCCATGGGATTTCCCAGCAAGAATACTGGAGTAGGTTGCCATTTCCTCCTCCAGGGGATCTTCCTGACCCAGGGATCCAACCTGCGTCTCCAGCGTCTTCTCCATTGCGGCGGGGGGTGGGGTGGGGGGAGGGCTCTTCTGCTCTGAGCTACCCAGCTTCATTCAAATACAACAGGCTCCAGAGAAAATGAGGTGATAGGAGAGAGGCCCGATGAAATAACCCCAGCAGGACCNGTGTTGTGTCCTTGGGGGGGGGGGGGGGGGTGGGGGAGGGCTCTTCTGCTCTGAGCTACCCAGCTTCATTCAAATACAACAGGCTCCAGAGAAAATGAGGTGATAGGAGAGAGGCCCGATGAAATAACCCCAGCAGGACCTTCAGGCTGAAGAACAGAAGCCTGGGCTTCCTTGGTGGTCCAAGGATTAGGAATCTGCCTTGCAATGCAAGGGATGCTGGTTCAATCCCTGGTCTGGGAAGATTCCACCTGCTGTGGGGCAACTAAGCCCATGAGACACAACTACAGAGCCCAAGCTCTAGAGCCTGTGTGGTACAACAAGAGAAGCCCGCACAACGAGAAATCTGCTCACTGCAATTCTAACTGCAAAAGTCTACGCAGCAACGAAGACCGGACAGAGCCAACCCCCCCCAAAAACCCCAGAAGCTGAAGAACAGAAGCTTGCAAATATGGCAGCTATGGCACAAACGCTGCAGATAGTCTGAGGAAAAGGCATCCGGCTACTGAGAAAAGACCAAGGGCTTGCAACAACCTGCCAGCCCCTGGGCCACCTTCATAAGGTAGGAGGGCAGATGAATGGGAGAATCTCGCAACTGGTCCAGGGTAGGATCCGCTGGCAGGACCCTCAGCTCGTCAGGGAAGGAGGCCCATCACGGCATGTGACTGAGACAGAGAATCTGCAGGAGGGGAGCCCCGCATGACATCACCCACCCTGCATCTTTATACGCATTGTCTTTGAGCAGGTTGGGGTGGATGCCCAGATGTTATCTGGAAACACAGTAGAGGTGACTGAAGGAGGCGTGGCCTTGATGAGCTCATGGTTAGTGGGAATAATGAACCATCGTCCCTTCATCAAGGAGCCTCAGTGCACCTCCACGGGTGGGGACAGATGAGGGGTCTCCGTGAGGGTGGCATCCAGCATTCTCCCTGTAGACATGAGGGAGAAGGCCTAAAGGAAGTGGCACTGGAGTTGGGCCTCCAGGAAGGAGGAGTCTTACACAGGGCAGATGCAATTAAAGAGGCCTGGGATTTCTAAGAGAGAGCTTTACTTCAGCAAAATGAAGCTTTGCATAGTTATCACCACCTTAGTGGGCTTCCCTGGTGGCTCAGAATCTGCCTGCAATGCGGCAGACCCAGGTTCGATCCCTGGGTCAGAAGATCCCCTGGAGAAGGGGATGGCTACCCACTCCAGAATTCTTGACTGGGAAATCCCATGGACAGAGGAGCCTGGCACGCTACAGCCCACAGGGTTCCAAAGAGTCAGACACGACTGAGTGACTAACACATACCACCTAAAAATATCTGAGCTATCTGGACTTCTCCAGTCTTAAATAGTAAGCACAACCACCAAACAGCCACAGTGTTTGGTGGGGGCTGCAAGACAGCAACATTTTAAAACCTATTATTTAATTATCTGGGAGGCTTCCCTGGTGGCTCAGATGATAAAGAATTTGTCTGCAGTGCAGGAGACCGGGGTTTGATCTCTGGGCTGGGAAGATCCTTTGGAGAAGGGAATGGCAACCCACTCCAGTGTTCTTGCCTGGGAAATTCCACGGACAGAGGAGCGTGGGGGGCTAAAATTCATGGGGTCGCAAAAGAATCAAACATGGCTTAAGGACTAAACAGCACCAGGGCAGCTGTAACTAAGAACCACAAACTGAGTGGCTTAAACAACCAAAATCTATTCTCTCACGGGTCTGGAGGCTGGAAGTCCAAGCTCAGAGTGTCTGCAGGACCAGTTCCTTCTGATGGCTGGGAGGGAGAATGTGAGCAAGCCTCTGTCCAGCCTCTGGGGGTTGTAGGCAACCTTTGGGGGTCCTTGGTGGCAGAAGCCTCACCCTGACCTCTGCCTTCATCTTCACAGGGTATTCTCCTGTGAATGAGTCTGCTTCCACACTTCCCCTTATCATAAGGTCACCGGTCATTTAGATCAGTCCTCACCCTGCTCTGCTGTGACCCATTTTATCTAATTACATTTCTGATGATTCGATTTTTAAATAGTGCCAGACCCAGACGGACTGGGAATTGGAACGTCAATGGATGAACGCTTAGGGGATACAATTCAATCATAACAAAGACCCTCGAAGCAATGACAGATTTATAAACAGTTACCATGCCGACTGTTATTCAATTCCTGGGTCAGGAAGATCTGCTGGAGAAGGGATAGGATACCCACTCCAGCATTCCTGGGCTTCCCTGGTGGCTCACCTGGTGAAAGGGAAAGGCTACCCACTCCAGTATTCTGGCCTGGAGAATTCCATGGACTCTACAGTCCATGGAGTCATAAAGAGTCGGACACAGCTGAGCAACTTTTACTTTCACCATGTCGACTAAACCATATCTTGCAGATTTTTACTTCAATCACTTGTAACATCTCAGTGACACTCTGGACTACCTCTTTACTGACCAGACTGGGATTTCTTTATCTACTATCATTATCAGTCTCTTCCAGAGCAGAAATCCACAGAACAGGCACTACTGGACCATCAGGGGTCAATAAGAATGGAGGCTACTTAGCTATTTACTTTTATCTAGAAGAACCTAGACTTAAGATTTATGCCAGGTACAAAGTAGTGGTCTACCTCATAAGACTCTAACAGACTTGCTAATACCAAGATCAGGTTTCTAAACTTATCCTCTATGGAGCTGGATAGCAAAGACCTCTCCCTTTTCTACTGTTACAATCTCATGACTTCACTCACTTGGGTAGCAACCTGATCATCCGATCACGAAACAGAGTCTGGCTCTCTATGTGCAAAACAAATGCTTGAAAGCATTTTTCACTGCGTGTGTGTGTCTACACTGAAGGTGTCTAACATCTGTTGTGGTATCCTTTTGCACTAAAATTATAATGAAAGCATTCTGGGTAGTGTATTAGTAGCTATTGCTTTAGGTTCTAAATTGCATGTCATTTCTCTTAATGACTTTAATGGGAACACGGAGAGTTTTGTCTGCTCCCTGTTATCAGGCCAGCAGAGGGAGCAGGTGAGTATTACAAGCAGCATTTTCCTATAGGCATCATCCACAGCAGATTTTTGTTTTGCTTTAATTTCTAGTGTAGACAAGCAAGACTTTTCGACATATAAACTAACAATGTCCCTGAAACATACATCAAGATTTTGGGGATAGGTCAGTCAATAATACACTTTTTCCTGTAAATATTCTACTAGGATCGTTTTAAGCCTTTCAAAAACTATTGTTGAGTTTTTTTGTTTTTTCTCTTGAGGGAAACAGATGCCAGGAACTAGGTATCTTAATATTGCTATAAATGTCCTCTTTTCACAGGCTTTGTACAACTTACTTCCTTTCATTTTTTCTTTTGTATTAGTCTTTCTTTGAATTTAGGCCCTTTCCTTAAAATGGAACACTTTGGGAAGTACAGTTCATTATTAATGGAGTACAAAAGACATTGCTTGAGATGGGATTAGGAGGAAAAGTAAGGCATATACACATGAGATTATCAGGAAGGACATAAGTCACTGGCAGACCCCGTACTTAGATTCCTGAAGGAACAGGAATGGCATGGAGTATTTTTATACACTTGGATGCAAACATCATTTCCTTTTATGCATAACTATTTATTATACTTATAATTCTTCAAAAACTATATATAATTCTTCAAAAATGACTTTTAGTACATGTAACTCCACAATCAAGCCTAATTTCCCACAGGAAGATTTTTTAATATCAAGTCAGTTAGACACACAGGAATACCAAAAGGGGGTCACGTGCTTTTATTATTATTATTTTTACTTCTTTGACATAAGCAATTTTATTTATGTTAACCTATAACCAAGAAAGATAATATATCTTCATGGAAATAACACACATGACATTTTTATCTCTCTTATTTTAAAAGGTTTCTCAATAATTAAGACAAAAAATTTATAAATTTAGATTAAACAGAGATTTATCTAGATGGCATTAGGCCACTCTCAAGAGAAAACTCATTCTGAGAGGAATTTGGACAGTTCTTCAGTAGAATGGTTATGACGGAGAGACTAGACACATTTTTCACAGGCAACAGGATCTGACTTCCCAATAGCTTTGCTGAAATTAGGAACATTTAGTATAAAATTACAACTCATAAGCCCACTTCAAAATCTCCTCTGTTTTGAAGCCCACTTGAAAACACTCTAACAACAGTGTTAAGTCAAAGGAAAGATTTTATTGACTTTTCATTGGTCATAAGCAAAACAGTAATCATTGACATCAATCCACTGAAAGAGAATGTTTAGCCTTTTTTTTTTCTACATACGGGCAGAAAACAGGACACAGAATTACTGGCAGAAATATTATCAGGCTAACGCACTCATCTATTGTTTTAGAATTTCATCCACTGCCTTTTTAAAGTTATGACTTGTATCTTGACCTTTTAGGCACTTATTTTGATGGAAAGATAAAACAAAAATATTGGAGGATGAAAATATTTAAAAATCAAACAGCATCTGAGATAACTTCATGTAACAGGAGAATTACATAAACTAACATATTCCTAAAAATTCAGGGAATTCATCATGAAATCTTAGAAAAATAGTTACTTGGATATTCCCCAAGTTTCTAGTAAATAGAAAGCTTTTTCTTTTCAGTTCTTCAGGTTCCATATTATACTCAATGCGGCTTTACAAAGCAAGCTGTCTTGAGTTGATGCTCTGCTGGTTCATGGCAGTACAAAACTGTCAGATTCAGGAATCTTCTAAGTTTCCTTAAAAAAAACAAACAAACCAAAACCCAACAACTGTCTTCTCTAAAAGTCTTTCAGACATACTGTCACAATAAACACTCAGATGAGTTAGAAAGAGTGAGGATTTGGTACCTCTTTGACTGAACTAACTTAAGTAAGAATGGTAACCAATAACCTAAATAAGAATGAAAAATATTTTTCTCAGTATTAACTCTGATTCTTCCATCAGTGTTAACCTTCTGACGCACAGATGCCTACAGCTCCCTGTCAAACAGAAGTCACACAGCTGCAAGAAGGAAGATCATCGTCTCAGATAAGGCGATGCTATCGAGGCCTCTACCCTTTAACGCCCGGCGCTTAAGTCTATCTGCTCTGAGAATGAAAACATGAGGGGCATGCAGGGAAAATGGCTATTGCCCAGGAAAGGAAACTGCCTGAAAACACATCTGGCAAAGGCTTTCTCTCCTCCTCTGGCAGGCAGACACTTATTTTAACAAAATATACATTTCCTCATCTTCTGCAAAGGTGAATTTGATGGAGCCAGTACCTGATTCTAAGTAGATGCCACTTAGCTTTCCCCTACATGGAACGGGCCAGCTCTTTTATGGCAAATGCTATGTATGTTTAATTGCAGCTAGGACAGAAAATCGTGCTAAACTGGGCAGCATACTTCGTTTCAGAAACTGCACGTATTCTCGAGAGTACATAACCCTCTTTCAGCCAGCGACAGGGCATGAGATTAAGGAGGCAAAGAAAGGAGAAAAAAAAATGTTGACACCACAAAATTCGAAAGATGGCAAGGACAAACATAGACAGCATAACTGATGCAGGCAGACAAGAGGCTGGACCTCTGCAGAGTCCCTCCTTGGTGAGAACGACCGGGTTGTTCTATGCGCTCTATGCGCCTGTGAGCAGACAGACCCCATGTCCAGGTGGGCACACGGTCCATGACAGGCTGCCCCCGCTTGGGTGACCAAAGGCCACGGAAGTTGGATCCATCAGTGGAACGGGTTACGTCTCTGGGGTGTGCTGTTTGTGCAGCACAGAGATGACAGCCACGTGACATGGAGATTCCCCATAGTTCTCCAAGGGTGGCTGAGCTTTGCCATGTTAAAATCGGGATTAAAAAAAGTCATGGCTTTGGACTTCCTGGCGGTCCAGTGGTTAAGACTCTGCACTTCCAACTCGGGGGGCGTGGGTACTTTCCCTGGGAGGGAGCAAAGATCCTACTTGCTATGCTAAGACTCCACATGCCATGGCAGCCGAAAGGAAACAAACAGACACTAAGAAAACAAGAAACAAAAGCACTGCTTTAACTTGCACTTAAATCCATGAGTGTGAAAGAAAGGCCCCGAGATGCGCGGGGCTGGTGGGGGGCTGGTGGAGGCCTGTCGTCTCGCCCTGCCGAGCCTCGGTTTCCAGGTTCGTCACAGGGGCAAGGTCGGCCTCCCACAGCGCCATGTGTGTGTACTGGCATCTACAGGTCTTCTCTTTCCTCTGCCTTTCTAACTTTAAGAGGCTTTCTCCTTGCTACCGTCCTCAGACCCCGTGGCTGGGGACTGTCCCCCGCAGCCTGCCGTCTCGGCGTCTAACACTGGCTCAACTTGGCCAGCACCTACAGGGAGGGGCCGCCCACGGCTTCTGCAAGACAGCTCTGGATCCCAGGCGAGCCCCTTCAGGTCTGTTCCACGGACGAGACAGAGAATGGAGAGAACTCTTCTGTGACTCACCACGAGGGGGCCTGCTTCCAGAAGCCGAAATACTCACTGTCTATTCCCTTTCCCTCTTCTTGCCCTTTCTTTCCTTTATCCTTGCGGCTTCTTCAGCTCTCATTCATTGTTGCATACAATTTGGGGGAAAAAAAAAGTAGTAAGAGTAACTTTTTTCTCTTGTAACAATCTGATGTCCAGTGAGTGAACTTCTTGATGGCTTCCCCTGTGCACTGCACAGGAAGCTGTAAACATGTTGGCCGATTTAGCGGATTTTGAAAAGGTCAGGACAGAGGGAGGTGGGAGAGGGAGGTGGGTGAGAGGCCCCAGGCCCTGGGGTCCTGAGGAGCCTGCTGTCTGTGAACGGCTGAGAGCCAAGAGTGTCCTCAGCATCACCTAGCAGGGGTATTTCAGCATCCGGAGGTCCTCTCACACCAGCACAGCACTTTTGAAAAACTAAGCCCATGCTGGCCCAGCCACCGGGGCCTGCGGACATCAGTGCCACGGTGACGGCCACTTCGCTGCATGACGGTGACCAGCGGGTGCAAGACTGACTCTGGGGATCTGCCCAGATGCGATGGAAAGAGACTGGCAGAAAACGTCAGTTGACGTGGGAGATCAATGTGCCCCCAAGCACGTCTGTGTGGTTTCTCATTACTCCCCATTAGCCACGGGCTTTTGGAGTGGACACTTGCCACATACGCTTGCTGCTCAGACAGCAATGACCACCCCCTCAATCCCCTGCAACAGCTGACCCACTTCTGTCCCTCTTTAGTCCAACAGTATAACTAACCCGTTAGATATGAGTATTAAGCAGGCTCCCTGGAAAGAGCAGAAGTCACACAGATTTCCCTGAAACCCTGTCTGGTGATCCATGCCTTGGGGGCTGCCCCGCACGGCATTGAGTTCAAGCTGGCACCATTTCTTGGCTTCTGGCCTCCAGAACCAGCAATCCGGCACCTCACGGGTGGTCCTGGGAAGGCTAGGGTCAATCAGATCCCAGATCCGACAGGAGCGAGTCCCCCATCGACTCTGGACCTACGTTTCTGGAGCCACGACCAGGCCTTTCCCACTCGTCTGGCACGTCTGCTCTGCAGGGCGGCCTGGAGCAGAGGCGCCCCCGTCAGAGCTCCGCAGCGCTGCTCTCTACCAGGGAAGACACCATGTGGTCCTGCTGCTGCCATCAAATGAGGGTTCACTCCCTGATGGCAAAGCGCAAAAGGGGAACTTGATACAGTGCTACAGCGAGTAAATGGGAGCCTCCGGAATTTCAGCTGATGACATACAGTACAGGGGAGAAAACAAACATTATTAAGAAAATAAATAGCACCACACACAGCTGTTCGGCAAAACTGTTAGAAAAAAAAAAAAAAAAAAAAAAATTGGCTGGGCAGGAAGGCAGCTTTTGGGAAGGCTGTAATAATATTTCTCGTTTTATAGCCCCATCTGCCTTTAGCGAGCCTGTCAGCAAGTCATTGACAGAAACTCAAGATTCTCTTTGAAACTGAACAGCTCGGAGAAGCAGTCAAGGCTGCATCCAGACTCCATCCCCAGGCTGGGGTGCAAGTAGCAACTGCTGCCTGCTGCCCGGTGCTCAGGGAACGAGTGCGTGCGGGGGGCGAGTCTGCACCCAGGGCGGGGTCTTCCTGCCTGACGGCCCCAGGGAGCCCCCGCTCGGCCCTGCTGGTCCCTCTGGGGTCTCCAGCTGCTGCTCCCGCACTAGCTGTGGTAGACGCGCCTGTCTTCCCCCGCTTCCTCGTGGTGCAACATTCAGCCCGTCATCCAGCCCTGAACGCAGAAGGCGCTGCTCTGCTTTCACACTGGGGCAGTTCTCCCAGGGCCTCTTCCCTCCTGGAGTTTAGATCCAGCTTCCAAGCGGCACTTTTCCTTTTGGTAGAATGTTCCCGTGCCTTCAATGAGCCCTTTCCCCTGGCCTGTCTCACGGTTCTCGTCCTTGAGAGAACGAGCGCTGCTCTGAGGCACGGAAGGCTCCCCGAGGTTCCCTCTTACACTGCCTGCGCCCGGAGAGGCCTGGAGACCGTATCACCCCCAGCCTCCTGCAACCCCCTCCAGCCCGCAGGCCAGGGCCTGCGGTCCCCGTGGAACAGCCAGTGAGCTAAGAATGGTTCTTACATTTTTAAAAGACTGAAAAAAATCCAGAGAATATTTCATGATGTGGAAATTATGGTAAGTTCAAATTTCAGTGTCAACGAATAATGCTTCGTTGGCATGCAGCCACCTCCCATCCTCGAGGGTGTTCTCTTGATGGCTTCTGCAGTACGACGGCAGAGTTGAGCAGCTGTGCCAGAGCCCGTGTGGCTCAGGAACCTGAAATACTTACTCCCAGACACTTTACAGGGCACGCCTGCCAACCTCCACTCCCCTCCAAGCCACATACCTACAGGCTGCTCACTGCACACCCGGGCCAGAGGGCCTGGACGAAGGAGCACCCCTTCCCACCAGCGGCAGAACCGGTGCCCGGGAGGCAACACGCGCTCCTCCTGGGTGTTCTCTCCCAGGGCCGGGGTCTCCCCTCCCCACTCTCTCTGCTTCTCTGTGTCCGACACGCCATCATGCTCCCCAGCACCCAGCAGACAAGGACTACTTGTGGTGCCCGCTCTTCCTGTGGCTTCTTTTTAAACCACCCTGTTTGCCTGAGAAGCGGACAGATGATCTTGGAAACCACATGTGTGACATTATTACCTTACAACATACGCTTGCAAATGGGGGAGCAATTTGGATGAAAAAAGTGCTCCCTGTGTTTCTGCTTCACGGTCAGCCAGAGAATAACACAGTGACAATATCTGACAGCGGAAAATTTAATGGGAAGTGCTGGAGAAGGAAAGTAGTATTTCTTGAGTCACACGCATTGTTTCGTATCATTTTAACTCTAAAAGTGCTGCTGAGAAAGAACCATCCTATTTTGCAGGTAGGGAAACTGAGGCTGAGAGGAGCTAAGCACTTGCTGCAGATCTCTGAGAATCAGCGTTCTAACCCAAGTCCCATCTTCAACTCCTCACGTGTCCCTCTGCAGTTAGTAGTCTGAAAAGGTGTCTCTTTAACTTGTCCCCTTAGTGGAGACTTTGCACCAAAATTAAGTTCCAGCTTCCTGAGCCGTCAAGCCCTTTGAGAATCTGGGGGCATCTACAAACCCCTTCTTAGAAAAATGACACGACCTATTTTATCCAAACATTCAATAACAGGACCCTGGGGGTGGATTAAGTGACAATGCCGTGCTGAGGGCAAGTAACAGCTTGAGATATCAAAATAAAAATATCTGTAATTGCTATTCGTGAGAAGCCAGAGACACTGACAATTGTTGTTTGTGACCTACTCAAAGCTAAGAGAAAGGCTGTATTTCAGTTAGACTTTGGCAAAAAAGAAAGACATATTTTCCCATCGAAGTCTGCGGACCCCATGAGCTCTGTCCGTGGACTCTGGGTTAAGAGCCTCTGCTCTGGAGGTAAGCTGGGGGCCAGCCCATGCGCAGGAGGGATGTCTTTAAAGGTCCAATCAGGTCTCCTGAAACAATTCACTTGCATGATTACATGGACACTGGCTTTACAGGTGGACAAGGTCCACTGGGTCAGTGCTGAACTGGCCACTGCCGCCTGGGAGGAATCTCATGGCCTTGGGCATGAACAGACCCTCTCAGGGCTCCACATCGCGCCCCCTCCAGTCCCCAACCCCCACCGTGCACACTGGCTGGTGAGCGAGCGTACTGTCAACCCCAAAATGTTAAGTTTTAGCTATTGAAGGAAGTACCCTGGAAGATTTATGGAGCCACAGAATTGAAACAGAAAAACCTTGGGAGTTAACGCAGTCCTTCAATTTGGCAGACAAGGACTTTGGGGTTAATGAAAAAGAAGTGATTTGCCGGACTCCAGCACTGAGTGGGACTGATTCAACTGATCCTGGATAATATGTTACAAAATGATAGGATTTGAGCAAATTCTGACCTAATAAAGGAGAAGTTTATATATGCCACTCTCAACTCCCTCTTAAATTCTGATTTTTCTATGGATTCTAATTTAGTGGACAATTAATCAGGCTAGTTATATATGAAGTTTACGTTAAGTACTGGAGTGGATATTTTGCTTAAAAGATGAAATGTCAGTGCTCAGAAACTGACTTTCCTAACACAAATTGAATAAAGCATGATGTTCCTATCCAGCTGTTTTAAGATGAAAGTTTTGCATACTTGGCTAAATGGTTCAAAAATCAAGTAAGACCAACGAAACTATTTTCCCTATGAAAAGGCACAGAGTTTACAAGAGCAAGACTTCTTCCTCTTTGTTTGTAATAACAAAAATAAACCGAAGTCCTGACATATTTGCAGTATTTTTATTCCTAAAGGAAAAAACAGGAACTTTCATTGTACTTTAAAGCTATTGCCCCAGATATTTACCAGCTTCGCGCTGTGAAATCAGTTTCAGACACAGGAGACCTACAGGCTCTCTCTAGGAAACAGTCAACTAGGGTGGTGCCTCTGAAATACCCAGGGGTCCTGTAACTGATTGGTTTTTCCCAGAGGGCTTCTGCAGCATATAGTCCCGGCTGGACAGCACACATCAAGCCCGGATTTTTCCTGTGGCCTGGCTGGTGACCCCCCTACAGGAAGATAACGGGCAAGCCGGGAGGGCGGAGCCGCCGGCCGCACATGTCTGCCTGCTCTTATCAACTTATCATATAAGGAAAGGAAAGTGATTGATTCGGACCCTGACACTGCAGAATCTGGGAAGAGAGACAAAGCAGCGCTGAAGCGGGTCTGGAAGGCGAATGCAGCCCTCACAGGGAGCAGGGCTCTTCTCCCCACTGTGATCTGACAGTCTGCTGCGAGGCCAGAGAGGAGACGGCAGCAGAGACCAAGGCTGGCTGGGAAACGAGGGAACAGGAGGCTTCCCTTGATGGACCTTGAGCCTCTGCCCCTGAGCCCCGCGTCTGAGAGGGCAGCTTAGCACCGGGACTCTCATGCGCCTGGAAGTTTGCTGAGCGGGTGGTTTATTACCAACAGACAGAAAGAATGTGGCAGCTTGTTTTCTTGACTCTGAGCTGTGATCTGGCTGTAGCCACAGCCCACAGCGGCTCTCGGAAGGGCATGGACATCGCCGCCGGGAAGAAGCAGTATCAGGTTCAGCACGGAGCCTGTAGCTACACGTTCCTCCTGCCGGAGACGGACCACTGCCGCTCGCCCTCCAGCGCCTACGTGCCCAACGCCGTGCAGAGGGATGCGCCCCTTGACTACGACGACTCGGTGCAGAGGCTGCAGGTGCTGGAGAACATCATGGAGAACAACACACAGTGGCTCATGAAGGTAAGGAGGCGCCGCTCCCGGGCACGGTGTCACCGGCTCAGGTTTCACCGCCAGCCCAGCGGGTGGGCAGGAGGCGGTGGCCAGAGCAGGGAGGTGGTGGCTGACACCTCTGAGTGAACGGCCACTTGCTGACTCCTGTGCTGCCCTGCAAAGGAGCCGGGGCTGAACAGGGACACGCTTTACTGGGAGACAGTGCTGGGATCAGTGGAGAGACGTCTCTAAGGTCAGGAATCTTTATGAACAGAGGAAGTGCCCTTCTCTGCACAACGTATGGGCTGTGTTGTTTGTGCCTGTGGTCTAAACTCCGTGACACCCCTTAACAGGGACCTTATAAACTGGTCGCAGGCGCGGGAGGGAAGCTGTGAGCAAAATAGCGCCGGAGCCAGGAAAAACGTGACAATCGCCTTAATTACGGATACATAACGGATGGAGTAAAGTGCTTTACCAATTTCCTGAATTTATTTACTAAAATAGATCGTGGCTCTGGGTAAACGAGAGGAAATTAAATAAAGCAGACCGTCCATTTCTCAGAACCTTAGGGGTTTTATGCCGAGCGCTTGTCAACTGTCGGTGGGGGTGAGTTTTGCCAGCGTGCCAGCAGAGTTAGTGGCGCAGCCCCTTCCGTTCCTCCGCGGCTCTGCAGGTGACCCCACGCGGGGCGGGTGTGCAGGGCGCCTGGCTGCAGTGATGCTATGACAAGGTGGTCACATTCTTGGGGCTCCCACGAGCCCACTGCTTCAGGCTTTTCACCGAGAATTGGATTCAGGATACGGAGAGCTCAGTTTTGCTTTCACAAGCTATCAATTCCATACGTGAAGCTGTCTATACAAACCCCAAACCACCCTAAGTTCTTCTTGTTGTGAGCCGTGTATATTCTAAAGGGGGTTCAGACAAACTGCACACAGAGATTCCTCAACTGACTATCACAGTGACATCACATCACGGTGCTTGCACAGCAGAGGACAATGGTTTCAAGCCAGATGGGAACTTTAACAACAAGCTGCTTTCCCCCATTCAACACTCTGCCCGAGTCTTTCATTTCGCTGTAAACCTTCTGTTAGGACACCTTATCTTAATCTCAGAAGAGATCTTGGCTCCTCATCTGTGTTTCTCATTAGCTCTCCTACCTTCAGAGAGGAAATGACCACGTTATTGCTTTGGTCCTGAGCCGAGATGAATGAAAGCCCTCTCGGCATTGCATTCAGTGTAACAAGAGGGGTCGCTTCAAATCAAAGAACAGAAAACAACAGAAACGTATCAGAAAGACTTGCCCTGTAATATGAGACTCATTAGTCCTGTCTGTGAGCATGATTCCTTCTGGGCAAATTCTCTTTCCTAAGAAGTTCCCTGTGGTGCTTAAAAAAAAAAAATCTCCTAAAATTCACAGATGTGCAAATAGTGATGTTAAACTTAGAAAGTATGCAGCCATACAGGTTTGCATGTTTGGAAGGCAAACTTCCATCCTCAACATCTGCTCACGGGCTTCCCGTTTCTTCCCGGGTCGCTCTGCAGCCTGCCGCTTGCTTAGCGCCAGGGCTGCTGGACAAGGAGCAGGACGGGAGACGCGCTGTTCACAGTGAACAGTCTGCACGACTGGCGAGTCGTCTCTTAGGATACACAGTCAAGAAACATAAGAGTGTCTTGCCAAATTCAGGACGGCTAAATTATGTTTGCTTAATGAAGTCCACATTAGGTATACCTGGAACTCCACACACAGAGCTCGTATTTCTCTTTTAGATAAACAACCCCCTGCTCCTCCATCTCTGAGACGCTGTTTAGAGAAGAAGGACCAGGAATCTGATACGAGGTGACCAACATTTTTTCTTTCCAGGTTCAATGGGCAAATATTTGAACAGTAGCACAATGGTGTTTCTGAATTCTTTCTTTAGCCAGCGAGCTCAGTGTCACCGAGAGTGACTTCATGTTGATCTTTTCAGGGCTCACACCTGCTCTCTCAGCCTCTCTGGGTTATGTGCATGTGACAAAGTCAGGGTGTACGCTCGCCTGCTTGACTGGCTCCTGGTTTCGGAATGACAACAAGAACACCAACACAAAACCTGCTTACAGTGATTGAATGTATCCTCTCTGCTTGTTTTTTACTCCGGTGTTTTGCCACCTGTGATAATAAACACTGCGTTTCTCATAAGGGAGAAAATAACATGTAATGGGATGACAGATAAGCCACAATGATCAACAATCGAACTCCTCTTGATAGATTATGACAGAAAGAAAAGCACCATGCTGTGTTCTGCATATTTCCTT
>SJYV01037974.1:735396-805006 GCA_006410875.1 Neotragus pygmaeus | reverse complement strand
GGCAAGAACACTGGAGTGGGTTGCCATTTCCTTCTCCAATGCATGAAAGTGAAGTTGCTCTGTCGTGTCCGACTCTTAGCAACCCCATGGACTGCAGCCCACCTGGCTCCTCTGTCCATGGGATTTTTCCAGGCAAGAGTACTGGAGTGGGGTGCCATTGCCTTCTCTGCCAGGCTTCCTAGTCCTCCACTATCTCCTGGAGTTTGCTCAAATTTATGTCCATTGAGTTGGTGATGCTATCTAACCAACTCATCCTCTGCCACCCTCTTCTGCTTTTGCCTTCAATCTTTCCCAGGATCAGGGTCTTTTCCAATGAGTTGGCTCTTTGTATCAGATGCCAAAGTATTGGAGTGTCAGCTTCAGCATCAGTCCTTCCAATGAATATTCAGGGTTGATTTTCTTTAGGACTGACTTATTTGATCTTCTTGCTGCCCAAGGGACTCTCAAGAGTCTTTAGCACATTTGGAAAGCATCAATTCTTCAGTACTCAGCCTTCTTTATGGTCTAACTCTCACATCCATACATAACTACTGGAAAAACCAACACTGACTATACATTCCTTTGTTGGGAAAGTAATCCCTTTACTTTTTAATATGCTGTCTAGGTTTGTCATAGCTTTTCTCCCAAGGAGCAAGCCTCTTTCAATTTCATGGCTTCATTCACCATCCGCAGTGATTTTGGAGCCCAAGAAAATAAAATCTATCACTGTTTCCACCTTTTTCCCTTCTATTTGCAATGAAGTGATGGGACTAGATGACATGAAAGTGAAAGTGAAAGTCTTTCAGTCATGTCTGACTCTTTGTGACCCCATGGACTATACAGTCCATGGAATTCTCCAGGCTAGAATTTTGGAGTGGGTAGCCATTCCCTTCTCCAGGTGTTCTTTCCAACCCAGGGACTGAACCCAGGTTTCCCGCATTACAGGTGGATTCTTTACCAGCTGAGCCACCAGGAAAGCCTGGATTCCATGATCTTGGTTTTTTTTGAATGCTGAGTTTTAAGCCAGTTTTTTTTTCCATTCTTGTCTTTCACCCTCATCAAAAGGCTCTTTAGTTTCTCTTCACTTTCTGTGATTAAAATGGTATCATCTGCATATCTGAGGTTGTTGATATTGTTCTGTGAGTTAATGTGCATTTATTTGTTTAATCTTGACAAGAACCCTATGAAAAAGATATCATTAAAAAGAAATAGAGGAAAACAACAGAATAGGAAAGACTAGAGATCTCTTCAAGAAAATTAGAGATACCAANAAGAGAGAGCCAGAAAAACATCTATTTCTGCTTTATTGACTATGCCAAAGCCTTTGACTGTGTGGATCACAATAAACGGTGGAAAATTCTGAAAAAGATGGGAATATCAGACCACCTGACCTTCCTCTTGAGAAACCTATATTCAGGTCAGCAAGCAACAGTTAGAACTGGACATGGAACAATAGACTGGTTCCAAATAGGAAAAGGAACGCATCAAGGCTGTATATTTTCACCCTGCTTATTTAACTTATATGCAGAGTACATTATGAGAAACACTGGGCTGGAAGAAGCACAAGCTGGAATCAAGATTGCTGGGAGAAATATCAATAACCTCAGATATGCAGATGACACCACCCTTATGGCAGAAAGTAAAGAGAAACTACAAAGCCTCTTGATGAAAGTGAAAGAGGAGAGTGAAAAAGTTGGCTTAAAGNAAGCTGGAATCAAGATTGCTGGGAGAAATATCAATAACCTCAGATATGCAGATGACACCACCCTTATGGCAGAAAGTAAAGAGAAACTACAAAGCCTCTTGATGAAAGTGAAAGAGGAGAGTGAAAAAGTTGGCTTAAAGCTCAACATTCAGAAAACAAAGATCATGGCATCTGGTCCCATCACTTCATGACAAATAGATGGGGAAACAGTGGAAACTGTATCAGACTTTATTATGGGGGTATCCAAAATCACTGCAGATGGTGATTGCAGCCAGGAAATTAAAAGATGCTTACTCCTTGGAAGTAAAGTTATGACCAACCTAGATAGCACATTGAAAAGCAGAGACATTACTTTGCCAACAAACGTCCATCTAGTCAAGGCATTGGTTTTTCCTGTGGTCATGTATGGATGTGAGAGTTGGACTGTGAAGAAAGCTGAGCACCGAAGAATTGGTACTTTTGAACTGTGGTGTTGGAGAAGACTCTTGAGAGTCTCTTGGACTGCAAGATCCAACCAGTCCATTCTAAAGGAGATCAGTCCTGGGTGTTTATTGGAAGGACTAATGCTAAAGCTGAAATTCCAATACTTTGGCCACCTCATGCGAAGAGTTGACTCATTGAAAAAAACCCTGATGCTGAGAGGGATTGGGAGCAGGAGGAGAAGGGGACAACGGAGGCTGAGATGGCTAGATGGCATCATCGACTCGACGCACATGAGTTTGGGTATACTCCGGGAGTTGGTGATGGACAGGGAGGCCTGGCATGCTGCGATTCCTGGGGTCGCAAAGAGTTGGACACAACTGAGCGACTGAACTGAATTGAATTGAACTGATACTTATTTTATACATGAGAAAAATGAGGTGCAAATAAAGTGCAGTGACATATCTAAAGTAAAACAGTGTTAGTAAAGTTGAGATCTAGCTATAATTAGCTATATTAAAATGTCTCTATCCTTTATATAGTACATATATGTGTTTAAAAGAGTAATCACAGTTAACTCATAATCCAACCTGAAACTTTATACCAGTCTTTGAAGAAAGTTAGCTGTGGTTTTTGGCAAAGCACTACACCTATTTTGTATCTTCTTCTTTCCCATAAAATAAGGCTAAAGGGAATGATGCCCCAGCTACCCTTGAGTTCTGAAAATCTAACAGGAAAATCCACACACAATTCTCATAGCACTGCAGTAGCAGACCATGAGAGTAGAAATCAGGCTGGCAAGTCAGCATGTCAGTTATGAAAATGATGAGTCAAGAGGAAGATTAAGTATCGAAAATAAAATATCTATATATTCTACAATTAAAGTTTCATATTTATTCTGGAATAACTATCTATAGCCATCCAGGGTAACTGCTTTTAAGAACATATTCGTGATCTTTTATTTCAACTCTGACTGACTCGAGAAGTTTGGGGCTCAGACCAGAGAGCAGGGCATAATATCAAGTGTCACGAACAGGCAGAGAGACACATCATGGAGGTCCAAGTGACTTTCAGACTCCCTGGGTGAACTGGCTCCACTGCAACTCACCTCACTGTCAGTATTTCATGCTCAAGGAAAGATAGCCTCTCAGAAACTACTTTTTCTCACTGGCTTTAGCAGTATGGGATTACCTTTATTTTCCTCTTTCTTATCAACTCTTCTGCTGCTTGTTTTGATTTCTCTTTTCTGATTTCTCCATTTTTTAATCTCATTTTTAAAGATGAGAACCCTCTAAGGTTTAGTTCACGACCCTTTGTCCTTCTTTTGCTTAACTGTTCCCTTGGGAAACTTGCACAATCTAAATGACTGACTAGAATTCATGAGACTTTGAGCCAGAACTCTCCCTGTCTATTTGTCCATTTCAACTGGGTATTTCAACATCACTCTAGTTAAATAGGTACACACTCTGAAACAACAATTTTTTTCCAAACCAGTGTTGTGTCTGCAATACCCTAGATGGTTCTGCAACTCATCTTTAACTTCTTCCTCTGCTTTCCACAACCCAGTCCGTTAATGTTTTTGAAGAATAAAAACTGATGAATGAAATAACAAATACATTATTTTTATGCTGTATTCTATTGGTCTACAGAATTATTTACAAATCTTTTGCATGAGAAGCCTTGAAGAAAGAAGTTATCAAATGCTGGCTAAAACTTTTTTGAAAACAAAGGTTCTTAAATAAAGAAAGAATGATTGGAAGAGTAGCTTGCACTGCCTCTCTTGAGTTCTGTCTCTTGTACATCTACACTGACATTCAAACATAAGGAGGGAGAATGCCTGTCTTAGTTAAAGAGCATTTTTGGAATATATATAAATGTGTGTGTGTGTGTGTGTGTGTGTGTGTGCCTGCTTGTCCAACTCTTTGCAATTCTATGGACTGCAGCGCATCAGACTCCTCTGTCCATGGGATTCTCCAGGGAAGAATACTGGAGTGGGTTGCCATGCCCTCCTCCAGGGGAATCTTCTCAACCCAGGGATCAAACCTGTGTCTCTCTTATAGTTCCTGTATTGGTAGGTGGGTTCTTTACCACTAGCACCACCTTGGAAGCCCCGCCCCCCAATATATGTATATTTATCTATAAAATATTTATATTCTATGAATATATACATACAAATCTTTATGTTGCTGTTTCTCCTCTTTCTCAGTCTGGCTAGATGAACCCAACTACTGCTTCATGTACTTTCAAATTACTGTGATTGTTGAATAACAGTGAAGCTTAAGTGATAGACTTAAACTTAGTTTATAAATCTAGTTTGAATTGTGCTCACTACCTCAACTCTAGGAAAGGGCTGACATAAGCTTGAGCTCCCTGAAACTCCTGAGAGAATTTTAAAGTTGAAAAACATCACGACTGAGTTTGATGATTCGTTTTTCCAAAGAGTACTAAATTGTATTAGTTTCACTGTCCTCGTGTATAAACTAGGATGGTAGGTAAAATGTCTCCTCATGAATTTATGAATTCTAGCATGATGTGCTTTTCAATCTGGTTTTCAGACTGATCTTACTGAGAGCAGTGAGTGAATACAAATAAAGTAAGTAAAACATTGATGTGAAAAGACTATTTTAAATGCTTAAAACATGAATTATAAATAGATATTTAGTGCCTCTCCGGAAGCGACATTAGAAAGATCAGGTAAGATACATCATTATCTGTAGACTTTTAGAACTGTTCCTGAGTACACAGTAGGGAGAAAGTACTTATGTATGTTTAAAAATTTCTCATCAACTTGAGGATATATTCAATTAAGGTGTCATGTCTCATCTCAAGTGGAAAAACAAAGGTAAAAAGCCTAGCGGTACAATAGCATTTAACAGCTGATAGTAGTGTTTCTGCCTGATTTGGTATAATTACCCAGATTTAACATGCTCAGCTTCAGAATTATAGGCAACCATTAATTATCTGTTCCCTACCCCAAAGTGTATATATTTTTCATGAGCTTTTAGGGTTAGGAGAGAAAAGGAAGTATAGCAGTTTGTCAACCTTAACTTTAGTTTGTAGTATATTTTACAAAACTTTGGGGAGAAAAGTCACTTATAATACAAGACTACTAACTTTATCAAGTACTGGGAAAAAAGAAAAATACCAGCTTAATTCATCAACTCTATAGACTTCAATGATATCTGCAAATGAGAATTTCTATTCTTAAAAGTTACAGTGTGTTAGAACACTCCTCATCTTCATTTTACATATAAATAAAGCCAATTCCTACAAAAATCTGATGACTTAAATTACTGGGACAGGAAGAAACATTTCTTCCACCTCCACCCATCCATAGGTATGAAATGTTGAAAGACACACACACACACAAATACAGTTAAGAAGTTCTGTTATATGGATTCTTTTGAATCATTGCAATTGCTTTTGGCACTTTCTCGAAATATACAGTAAAAATTTAAATTGCTGTTCAATTGTTATAAATGCTAGATTCATTTTCACTGAATGCAACAATGATCCAAAACATGGTCACTTGGCTTTATACACGTAACACAAAATTTTGAGGTTTCACTAGTTCATACCACCCGATCTTCCATGATAGCAGATCCAAAGGTAACATGATAACCTTCAATTCAGGGTCTCTAACGACAGTGGTGCAGGTTGTATTGTACACAGAGGTACCTGGGAAGGAAATGTGTCTTTGGCCTGAGTTTAGCTCTCCAAGTCATGAGTGTGGCATCAAGCTTGAACTGCCTGGCATCCCATCCTATAAGGCACACACAGCTTTCTCTAACATCTCTACCCTGAGAAGGAATCTTTTCCCAATGTGCACCAAGCAACTGTCTGTGAAAGCAAAGGGCCTTGCTTCTGTTTTTCTCTAGCATAATTTCCTATCTAAAATTTTTATTAAATTATACACAGCATTAGAAAAGGGATGGTATCACATTTGTTTTTGTTTTCCCATTATTTAGCACAGTGCCAGGTTCTTTGTTTGTTATTAGTGGAATCTGCAGACCAGAAAGTAATTGACTTGGGTTCAAAGCCAAGTGTTTGAACAACTAACTACAAGGTATGCCACGTACATAAAAGGCTATGAATATGACACTCCCTGTGCACAGTTGTATACCTTAAGATGGACTCCTAATTCTATAATGATGTACAGTGACATGATTTTTAATAATCAGTTCAGTTCAGTCACTCAGTCATGTCTGACTCTTTGCATCCCCACGGACTGCAGCACACCAGGCTTCCCTGTCCATCACTAACTCCCAAAGCTTGCTCAAACTTGTGTTCATCAAGTTGGTGATGCCATCCAACCATTTCATCCTCTGTTGTCCTCTTCTCCTCCTGTCTTTAATCTTTCCCAGCAACAGGGTCTTTTCCAATGAGTCAGTTCTTTGCATCAGATGTACAACAAGTGCATTAAATTAATATCGGATAGATAATTTTCATGCACAATATCTTTCATTTATAATTCACATCAAGTTAATACTTTATCACTATTTTTTTAATGAATTAACTGAGCTTCAGAGAATTAAAATTGAGCTTCCTATGTGGCTCAGTGGTAAAGAATTCATCTGCCAATGGAGGAGATGCAAGAGATGTGGATTTGATCCCTGGGTCAGAATCCCCTGGAGGAAGTAATGGCAACCCACTCCAGATTCTTGCCTGGGAATCTCATGGACAGAGGAGCCTGGCAGGCTACAGAACATAGAGTCACAAAGAGTCAGACATAATTGAGCAATTGAGCATGTACACATGCAGAGAATTAAAATTACTTCTTGCCTAAGATCACACAACAAATATTTTTCAAAGCCAAAATTCAAACACAGATTATTGTGATGACAAGATATACAGATTAAAAACTATCCTTTTTTATATAAATATTTGAAAGAATTTTAATGAAAAACACAGTCTATATATGATTGAGTCCTAAGGGAATAGATTTTTCATGACAATTACTCTAATAATACCAGGAAAGCATTTAAGTAATCATTCAGTTAGTAAAATACTGTATCATATTAAATTGTAAAAAATAAAAATACACATCAACATATCTTGACTATGACTTTTGGTTAAAAAAATATATATATATATAAGGTTTTGGATTACTCATTAAATTAAGTTTTAGCATGGAGCCAAAGAAGCAACGAATAACCACTTAAGGTTCATTTGTTTCAACTTTGTAAATGTTCATTTAGGTAAGGGCAATAAAAGTTGTGAAAACACAAGAGATTCTGTTATTATTTTTATTACACTAATGTCTATAATATTTTAAAAATATGTCTTTTACATTATTCCCTTTGATTCCATTTTACAGAAGATAAAAAATGAAGAAAAGCTCAGTTACTTCTGAAAGGTGATGATGCTACTAAGAGGAACCAATAACAAGATTGAACACTGGTGTCCTGACTCTAAATGAAGAACAATATCTATTTCATCAAGAAGAGTTTTGGCTGCTACTGACCAAAGAGCAGACTGAACAAATGAAATATGTTTTCTAACACACATTGTTTTTTATATTAGCAAAGATGCCTACCAAGAGTTAGGCAATCGCATCTCTTTAGATTTGACTAGAAAACTTATATTAATCAGGCAAAGCAAATGTTATTATCTTGCCAACTTTTCATGTTTAATGAGGCAGTGGAAGTGACAAAGGTTATATCTGCTTTAGATTTAGTTATTTTCAAAAATAATTTATTGATGAATTTAAGTGGCAGGAAGCCTACAAATCATCTTGTCACTTTAGCCAAAAAGAGAACCCTAGATCTGTTCTCCCATGCATCTTAAACTTTAGAAAAATTGATATCTAGAAATGTAGGTGATGAGAAGGCTTATTGTTGTTATCAAATATACTCGGGGATAAGATATTTCAGTTAAAGAGGAAAGGCAATAATGGTCTGTGATCCTAATAAGGATAACCACAGGAGAAGAAGGCACTATTTTAAATCAATTTTAAAATAAAAATTATATATATTTAAAGCATACAAATAATTTGATACACATAGTGAAATGATCACTACAGTCTAGCTAATTGACATATGTGAGGAAAGCACTTGAAATCTACTCTCAGCAAATTTCTAGTATTCAATACAGTGCTATTAACTATAGTCATCATGCTATACATGAAATCTTTAGATTTATTCTTCCTACATGACTGCAACTTTGTACCCTTTGACCAATATCGCTCCATTACCCCTACCATCTTAACTATCACTCTACTTTTTATCTCTACATATTTGACTTTTTACATTCCATATATTAGTGAGATTATGTAGTTTTTTCCTTTCTGTGCCTAGTTTATTTCACTTAGCATAATGTCTTTTAAAATACAGGTACTCAGAGATATTTTTGATGACTTCAGGTAAAGGAAATGTGGATAAATAGAAGAAGGAATACATTGAAAAGAGGGAAAGCCTATAAGTTCATGATAGAGATGTTAAAATATATAGAAAGAAAGGATCACTGTGAAGAGTCTTTGGATTAAAAAAAGAACAAGGTAAAGGTTATTTATAAGTATGCTTAATGCTAGGGAAAGGAGGAGGAAAGAACATTCCTCAGGATTAGAAGAAGGCAATGTAATATTATAATCCTATTAGTATAGCATAGTCATACATGTCCACTGATGGAATTAAGATGCACCCATGTGTGACAGAAAGTAAACATGATTTCTGAATGAAACTTTGTTTCTAGCTTTTCTGTTAAGAATGACCTTAAAATCCAAACTGGCATGGTCAGTTGGGTTAATAAGAGAAAAAATTTCAAGTTAAGTAAAGGCTAATAAGCCAGAGTTATACTCTGATGTGAATACAAACTTTAGATTTAAATACTAACACTTCTGCTTATGAGTTGTGAGGTCTTCAATACTCCTTGGAGCTCTCTGTTCAGTGGACTATTCTATAAAATCAATGGAATCAACCCCATGACACTATGAGGAAAAAAGGAGTATTCAGGAGTCAAACATCTGATAAGTAGTCCTTGCAATGCACAGTTCCTTTAACTATTAATATTATGACACAAACTCTTGCAAGCAAAATCTGTATCTAGTTATTATAGCCCTGATCCAAATTCTGAACCCAAACACTTCAGGCTTGCGTAAATATTTGTTGAATAAACAAGCAAACAAAAAAATCAAAATAATACAAAAGCACCAAATTGTTTTAAGTGACTTTAAGATCCTGGAATCTAGTCAGTTACACTCTCAGTTCAGTTGCTCAGTTGCGTCTGACTCTTTGCGACCCCATGAATTACAGCACGCAAGGCCTCCCTGTTCATCATCATCTCTCAGAGTCCACTCAGACTCATGCCTNCCCACCAGGCTCCTCAGCCCATGGGATTTTCCAGGCAAGAGTACTGGAGTGGGGTGCCATTGCCTTCTCCATAAAAGACCCTAGTTTTTTTAAATCATAGGATCTCTAGCAGTATCCATCTGCCGTCAGACTTTTTGGTTTGGGAAGAGAAGGGATCTTTGCTGAAGTAAAATCTGGGGTGCCGTCTGTGTGCAGGCACTCCCGTGAGCCAGACAAGGAGGTATTTTACTGCGTGCGCCTAAAAGCACCCCAGCCCAGCAAAGCGCCCTTCTCTTTGTTCCTGCAAATGGCTCAACCCTAAACTGCAGGTTATCCCGACTCTGTCTGAAAGAACCTGCTGTCCCTGAAATGGCACTGTCTGTAAACACATGTCCACGGAGGACCATGCACCCAGGGTGAGGCAGCAGCTTCATACTTAACAACTAAGACCCCTTTGCTGAAGCTAAGTGGAGCATTTAAGAATAATCTTATTGTCAGGAGTCCCTCAGGTGTCTTCCAATTTTTCTAGTCTACCTTATAGATTATCATGAGCTTCCCAGGTGGCCCTAGTGATACAGAACCCCCTCACCAATGCAGGAAACATAAGAGACATGGGTTCCGTTCCTGAGTTGGGAAGATCCCCTGGAGGAGGGCAGGGCAACCCACTCCAATATTCTTGCCTAGAGAATCCTATGGACAGAGGAGCCTGGCGGGCTACTGTCCATGGGGTTGTAAAGAGTCTGACATAACTAACATGACTTATCACATAGATTATTATGCACAGATGAGGATGACATTGAGGCTTAAAAGTTCCTCTGTAGATTGTGAGTCCTCCTGCAGGTGTTCACACATGTGTGCCCAGTGCTGGTGAGGTGGTAGACAATCAAGAAGCACAGTAACAAATAATCTGAGTGGCTTTAATTATATAAATGCAGATGACGCTCAAATCATTCACACTTGGTTTGGAATGCTTCCTATGCTTGGCTCTGTAATGTCAGTGCATGTTTTAATATGTGTATTATAAAACACTTAAACCATCGTATGAGTTTTTGATGTACATTCCTTCATGTTTAAAATTTGCCATTTATAATCTGTCACTTTCTGTACATGTACATCTACAAATAAGCTAGCATAATGCTTTCTGCATGACAACTGCTCAATGACTATTTGATAAATAGACATAACTTTATGTATATTCAGATATGTTAATGTGTGAATATAGCTGTGTGCATGCATGCATGTGTGTGTGTAATGATTCAACTCTCAAGCATGACCATCTATGGTTAGTTAAGGGAAAAGCCCGATTAACTGATCCATGTTTCAATAAATCTCTTAGTCAGTGCCTAACTGACATCTCTTAGAAAGCTATGAGGAATGATTAATGAATGCTCAAAAGACAAATGCATGCTTTGTTTCCCACTATTTATTTAAGTAGCCCACTTTAGCTTCCAATCAAGGTGGAAATTAATGCATCAAACATTGAAGAGCTCACACACTGAAAGCATTAGAAGGCGTATGCACTCAAGCATACACACTCTTTCACACATACTCACACACACACACACACACACACACACACACACACACACACAGACTGACAGCCTGTTGTCTGACCTTCACATACATATCCATAGCCTGTTGTGCTTTTAGAATAAAGAGTATGTGATGTATTGTCAAAATAATTGCCGAACGTGCGCAGAATTCATTCACCCTGAATTAATGTTCAGCTCCATGGGCAGAGATATTTGTGTTGATGTCTCAGGGTTATGCACATGCCAAGACAGAGCCTCCACAATGGGCTTTTGATTCCCACTTCAGGGTGTTTCCAGTATAACTTACAGAGTTCTAGGCTGATGTAACATCCATCTATTTAAATTGCTGGCTAGGTTGTCCTGGGGCCCTGGTTCAGCCCATGGCAGCTTGTGATGCAGCCATCTTCTGCCTGAACAGACCCTGACTCTGTGTCACCTCTTACATGCCACACGTCACTCTAGAATTCCAGGAAGGGGTCTCCTTTAGGTCTGACTTCAGTTTTCCTTTTTTGAACACGATACACACTTCAGTGTTTGGTTCAGCAGCTTTATACCTCTTCAGGTCAGTGCCCAAGTTCAGGTCCATTGATTCAATCAATGGGCAAGCTCTGGGAGATGGTGAGGGACAGGGAAGCCCGGCCTGCTGCTGTCCATGGGGTCTCGAAGAGTCGGACATGACTGAGTGACTGAACAACCACAGTGCCACGAGCAGGTCAGTGTGCCTTTTGATACACCTCACTTCTAGACCCCTGTCCTCCAGCAGACATCCTCATGCCTGGGCTCCTTACCTGCTTCACTCGAGCCCAGAAAATTGAACCCAAACACCCAAAGGATCAGGGGGTGGCCTGCCAACGAGCTCAGAGTGACACTGGGAATAGCGGGACATTCAAGAAGGACAGGAAGAGCAGGAGGAAAACGTTTCCAGGAAAACATTTCCCATTTCCAGAGTGGGAGGAAACGCTCAATCATACAGCGAAATCAATTTCAAGGGCCTGGGTCTTCTCACTCCTGCTGACAGGGAGCCATATTTCAGAGTTTCTTTCCTTTGTCTTTAATTTTTAAGCCTGCAAAATATGCTTGTGTAGGAAATCCAATTTCCCCTCAGGCAAGAATGAAAGGGCAGCTCTCCATCCACCTAACTGGACACTCCAATGATTATTCCACCAAGAAAGCTAAAAGCTACTGGCGTGTGCAAGAAAGAGGAGCTGCCAACTTCTAATTGACTCTCTCACTCTCCTACCTTCCCTTTCCCTCTCTCTTTTCCTCTCCTTTCAAGAAAAAGGACCTCATTTCTGAAAGTGCTAGATTCCAATCTGATTGACGAGTTTGAGGAAATGGGGCAAAAGACCTGATTTAGACCCCAACCTCTCTCACCGTCTGTGGTTAGCACCCAGCCATCCAGGCAGGCTTCAGGGTCTTACAATCAGGAGCCTGTTAACTCTGCTCATGCTGAATTCTTTTCACAGGCTTTGACAGAAAAGGCATTGAATTAGGCTACCTGTGCCAAGTAAAGACTGGCTTTCCATCTGCAAAAACCAAGTCATTAGCCACTGCAGTTGTGATCTTCAGCACAGCCTGAAAGGAATTCAGGGCAGAGATCAGGAATGAGACATGCTGTGCTCTGGAAAAACTGGCAGAACAGGCCTTCATATTTTCAGGAGAAAATTTGATGAACCCCAATTCTTGCATGTTTCCGTACATAGAAAAGCAGTGTGTGTGCATGCGGGCTAAGTCGTTTCAGTCCTTTCCGACTCTGTGACCCTATGGACTGTAGCCTACCAGGCTCCTCTGTCCAGGAGATTCTCCAGGCAGGAATACTGGAGTGGGTTGCCATGCCCTCCTCCAGGGGCCATTGCCTACCTAGGGATCAAACCAGTATCTCTTTGTCTCCTGCATTGGCAGGTGGGATCTTTACTACAAGCACCGCCTGGGAAGTCCTAAAGAAACAGTAAAATTGTGCAGTTCGGTTCAGTCGCTCAGTCCTTTCCAACTGTTTGCGACCCCATGGACTGCTGCATGCCAGTCCTCCCTGTCCATCACCAACTCTTGGAGTTTACTCAAACTCATGTCCATTGAGTCCGTGATGCCATTCAACTATCTCATCCACTGTCATCCCCTATTCCTCCCACTTTCAATCTTTCCCAGCATCAGGGTCTTTTCAAATGAGTCAGTTCTTCACATCAGGTGGTCAAAGGATTGGAGTTTCAGCTTCAGCATCAGTCATTCCAATGAATATTCAGGACTGACTTCCTTTAGGATGGACTGGTTGGATCTCCTTGCAGTTCAAAGGACGCTCAAGAATCTTCTCCAACACCACAGTTCAAAAGCATCAGTTCTTCAGTGCCCAGCTTTCTTAATAGTCCAACTCTCACATCCGTACATGACTACTGGAAAAATCATAGCTTTGACTAGACAGACCTTTGTTGGCAAAGTAATATCTCTGCTTTTTAATNTATGGATGTGAGACTTGGACTGTGAAGAAAGTTGAGCGTTGAAGAATTGATGCTTTTGAACTTTGGTGTTGGAGAAGACTCTTGAGAGTCCCTTGGACTGCAAGGAGATCCAACCAGTCCATTCTGAAGGAGATCAGCCCTGGGATTTCTTTGGAGGGAATGATGCTGAAGCTGAAACTCCAGTACTTTGACCACGTCATGTGAAGAGTTGACTCATTGGAAAAGATTCTGATGCTGGGAGGCATTGAGGGCAGAAGGAGAAGGGGACGATAGAGGGTGAGATAGCTGGATGGCATCACGGCCTCGATGGATGTGAGTCTGGGTGAACCCCGGTAGTTGGTGATGGATAGGGAGGCCTGGTGTGCTGCGATTCATGGGGTCGCAAAGTCAGACATGACTGAGAGACTGAACTGAATTGAATATGAGAATCTGAGTCAGTTTAGTTACTGTGAAGATTTCTGAGTGTATGTCTGTGTGTGTGTGTGTGTGTTATCACTTAATAGATCTAGACACATTGAGGCTGAAATTTCCAGACTGACTTCTGTGAGTTATGGTTCTGATTTTGGTTCATTTTTCAAAGAGTTTGCAGTACTAATTGTAACTCTCTCCCATGTATGTGCCATTCAGTCTAAGACCTTCAGGATGGTTAACCAAAAGCTCAATTTTCAGAGCGTTTGCTACACTGTTTAGGGTCATATTTATGTATATGTAGTTGAGATTATATACATTTCTTTAGGATCACTTTCTTGAATCCCCTTCTCATTGTGTCTCCTTGACACTTTATGGCTCTCAGAGAGTCCCACCCTTCTCTTCCTTCCAGAAAACTAGGGCTTTAGTTTTCCCACTAGACTGTATAGTCCCAACAGTACTGTTAGAAAGAATGGTTCCTTTCCCTCAGAGTTCTGGGCCAACCCAACTGCCGCTGTCCAGCTCTGCCACACTGCCACTGGGTTACGTGGGACTAGAATGAAACAAACAGAAGCAGTGAACTTTCCCACTGTCTCTGACCCCCAGGGGCTCCTTTCTCCAGTGTTCATATCAGAAATAAAGGTCTTCTCTTGTAACATTTTCTGTCTATACCCAGATTGCAATTTTGGCTTTTGTGCTGATTTTTAGTCCAGGCTGGGAGATATTGGAGGGAAAAAACACAAGAAACTCACTCTTATATTGGTCTTACTTTGAGTTCTGGTTTTCTTTCTTATCCTATGTGCTACTTTTTAACTTTTCAGAGTCTTCAGATAGCTGTTCAATGCATCTGTCTAGGTTTTAGTTGTATTCAGTTGGAGAGAGGATGAAGTACCTTTAATTTTATCTCAACTGGTACCAGAACTTTAAATGCATGTTGAAAAGATTGTATTAAAATGGATTATTTATTATTTATGTCTATTTAATTTATTTATTTTCCATCCACATATTTTTAGGTTTCTATTTTATAAACAACTCTAGACAAATGGCACAATTCTTTTTGAAAATAAAAAAATTCCTCATAGAACAATATTCCTGGTCTTGTGTTATTTTTCAGCCTCATGCTTTCTTTACCTTATCACCAAGAATCACTTCTATATCTCATTTCACCAAATTTTAAGGTTATTTTCTCTAGTCCTGCTTGTGGCATATCATATCATTTTCTATATAAGAAGTTGTTAGATCAATATTTAGAGAAATTTAGAATTTTAGTTGAATGAATCTATTTAAATACAAATTCTTTAGGTAAATACACATGTTTAAGAAGAGCTAGGGGCTCCCTGGTGGCTCAGTGATAAAGAATCTGTCTGCCAAGCAGTAGACACAGGTCGGAGCCTTGGGTGGAAAGATCCACTGGAGAAGGAAATGGTAAACCACATGAGTATTCTTGCTTGGGAAACCCATGGATAAAGGAATCTGACAGGCTACAGTCCATGGGGTTGCAATGAGTCTACTTAGTGACTAAATAACAGCAACAAAGAACAATGGCACAATGAAAGGAAAAAAGATTTTAATGTCTCGCTCCTATAAAGGAGCAGTCTACATCTCTACCTGTTGGATATACATATACAACTCACAGAGTTTGCTGAATATATGCTTCAAAATAACAAAGTGCAGAATGCTGACTTTTAGTTAAGCTCTTCTCATTGACTTGATACAGATACTAGATTTTTTTCTCTCTAATCTTATGATTATCATAACTCATTATATATATATTTTTCACTGACTGATCACAGGTATACCATATATTTTGTGGTGTTTAATAATAATAAGTCTATAGACAAGTTCAGGTTTAATCTATTGAGTGAGCCTAAGAACACTGGAATGAGGGTAGAACTACAGAATATAAACTCAGCATTGAAAGGAAATGTATATGCCTGACTTTGTGTGAATTTAAGACAACAAATTGATTTCTAAATAAACTAGTAAAGGTAGAGGTAAAGATTTTTCAGAATCTGAAATGAAAAAAAAGCAAAAATGTGTTATGTTTCCCTAAGGTAGATCTCTTTTTATGGTAGACCATATAACAAAGCAATAAAGGAATAGGCAATACTTGCATACCCAGTGGACTGTTTAAATATTACTGTGACTGAGAACAAAAGCCTTCAAAATTTCCCTAGCTCTCTTGTTTAAATCTATATGGGAATACTGATTTAGAGCTAAATGGGGCACAATCACACAGGGAGCCTCTGGAGGCTACAAGGACTATGAATATTGATGGGAATTCACTTCTGTGTTGTGCCCTGAACCAATGACAACAGAGTAGTAAACAACTATTTCCTTGGAGATGCAAATAGATTCCATAGACTGTGAACTGAGACTCTTTCTCACTCAGATCTTATTCAGACAGTGCATTTAGAAGGATACACATATCCTAACAATTAGACTGGGTATGGCAAACCAGAAACAAAGAAACAGAATTAGTTCCAACTCATTATAACTATAGACAAGACTTTTTTTTTTCTCTCTCTCACCATGTAGCCTAGAGATGGCATTATTTTTGTTTCACATTTTAGAAATAAACAGATTCATTCTAGAAAAGTTGCTATTGAGTATTTAGCAAGATTTTGCTGATCTGAATTCTACCAATATTACCCTTTAGAGAAATACAGTATTTTCTAGAAGATTGTTGCTAATGTCACTTTTATTTATGGTGAAAAGATCTATTTTTCAATTAGGAAAATTTCTCTCGGGAGTCTCCAAAAGTTTATAAGTGACCTTTCCTATGACAAAATTTTTCTCTAAAGAGAAAAATAGAATCCTTTCTTTTAGAGGAGAAAAGCAGCAAAGGATATTGGATTGAAATTTGGAGAAAGAAAAATATACTCAATCTAAAGAAAAAAATATACTCAATGTGAACAAGGTATTAGTTACTCAGTTGTGTCCAACTCTTTGCAATCCCATGAACTATAGCCTGCAAGGCTCCTCTGTCATTGAAACTCCCCAGGCAAGAATACTGGTGTGGGTTGTTGTTTCATCCTTCATGAGATCTTCCTGATTAAACCCAGGATTAAACCCTCATCTTTGCCTTGCAGGCAGATTTTTTACCATCTGAGTCACCTGAGAAGTCCTCACTGTGAACAAACCATCAGAAATGATGGGGTTGAATAGTAAAATCTAGCATGATGCCCAAAAATAATTACTTTAAAGCTTTAGCTTAAATAGCAGCACTTTTTAAAAAAAGCAGGTTACTTTAGATTATTTACAAAACAGACAAAAGAAATAAATTTCAGTACTACTTTATTACTGCAGGGAAAAACAGTCTCAAGGTCAAAACTGGATTTTCTGAGAATGGACCACATACTATTCTTTGTGTTTACAGGAGTTAAGTTGAGCTGTAAATACAGAGACAAACCAACAGTATGTCTACATAGCAAGTGCTAAAGTACCACACTGTATGGGTGCTTAGATATCACTGGGAGTGCCAGGAGGATGGGGAAAAGAATGTATTTTGCTTCCTCTTAGGAAGACCATTGTTTTCTATGAGAAGGGTTTCATTGATATGTCCTCAGGGTGGTAGCTAGATCTCAATGAATATGCTCAAACAATAATAGATGACTAGCAAATTGCCAGCTTCCCTAGTGGCTCAGCGGTTAAAAAGTCTCCTGTGCCAATGCAAGAGACAAAAGAAACGTGGGTTCAGTCCTGGGGTCGGGAAGATCCCCTGGAGGAGAACATGGCAGCCCACTTCAGTATTCTTGCCTGGAGAATCCCATGGACAGAAGAGCCTGGTGTGCTACAATAGGTAGGGTTACAAAGCAGCCTATGAAGCAACTGAGCATGCTTGCACCACAGCAAATTGCCATCTGAGGAACATTTTTAAATTGCAGGCTTCTCTCAACAGTGGAAGGTTTGCCAAAGAGGAGGTTGACAGAAGAGCAAGAGTGAGATGAGCTGCAACAGCAGCCCTCCTTGGTTCCATCTGACTTGACACCCTCAGTCGCCTCTAAGTAAATATTTCCAATATTTACACAACATCTGTTAAAAGAGAAACCAAATTGTTAGCCTACATGATTTAGTCTAGATCTGCTTATATATTGTCTCATGATTGCCAGAGACTTGCAAAATGCTGTTTTTTGTTTTTTCTTGTTTGAGGATATTTCTGCTAACAGGAAGTAAGAAAATTCAAACTTTTCTTTACCCACACGGTTGAAAATTAGAAACTAGACTCTACAGATTCTGTTAGGGTCTATCAATTTTGTCAACTTTTCTTGAGACATTTCTCTATACCTTTGAGCCACACTCTGGGTTGTTTCAGCTGCCCTGACTTTCCTCATTCCTGAGCTTCTAGTAGACCTACCGTGCGGAGCTCCTCTCAGACATGCACCAACTCTCACATTTCACATTCTCAGTGCCCTTCCAAGATGCAGCTGAGTCCTGAGGAGCGGAGGGTGTAGGTCAATTCTTTTATCTTGACACACTTGCAGCAAGTTGACCCAATTATGATCCTATTTCCTCCCGCCATCATTAAAGATGTAAGACCCTTAGATCATCCATTTTCTCTTTAGCTTTCTCAACCCACTACTGTTCTCCCTGGTCAACTCCCCAAATCTCAATTGTGCTCTCTGAGAAACTTCTGTTCTTTGATTGTTAGGTTCCCATTCATCCTCAATCACCTCACTGATCCTTCCCAACAATGCCTCTTAACTGAGCACTGGCTCTTCCTAGAGGGAATCATCTTCCTCGCAGCTTTCACCAGCAGAAGGAAGCTTGTCATTCTTCCAAACCCTGCTTAAATTCTAGTCTGGGTTTTGGGTCCATGGTCAGAGGCTGCTGGCTGTCTGTAGTTATTCATTCTCCTTTCTTCTGCAATAACAGAATGCTCATTTTTTAGTTGAGCCATATTCACTCAGAGTTAAGAATATTTCCCCAAATCTTTTACAATTGACTGGCATGGGACTGAGTTCTGATTAGTCAGCTGAAATAGCATATGCAACTTCCTCAAATACTTTTCAACGGAAGAGACATACCCTTCTCCTTCCTCCTCCCTATAAACTGGATTGTGGAGCTAAAAACAGCTATGATTTGAGGAATGAAGATCACAAATTAGTATATCACACTAATAGCTATTGCCATGCACAGAGCATTAACAATATGATTGATTAAAATATGTTTTTATATTAAAATACACACTCTTTATTTTGAAGAAAAAGAGTTCAGCTCCAGCCAACTGTATAATCTAGGAAACTGCTCTTTTATACTGCCTATATGTTCATTTATCTTCAGGTTTAGAAATGGATTTCAATAAATACAAACTAAATTAACACTAAGAGGCCAACAACAACATGTCTGCATGTTCTATATGATCTAACCATCCTCAGAATGTGACTACTATATTACACTGACATGGTTGAAGACCTCTGGATCACTTTTGTGTCAGTAGCTTGGCTATGCTTTATAGTTGGAAAAAATGATAAGAAATAAAGTTTTGAAAAAAGGAAAGCCAGGAACTGGGGAGATTCAACATTTCTTAGGTGCCTCGTGGCCAGAGACAGTGCAATTGTGTGTTTGACATGGAAAATTCCATCACAATAGCATTGGGCTTGATAGGAACAGTGACGGATGTCTGTCATGTCCGTGTGTGATTTCTACCTTTCTATGGCTTTAATCACCAATAAAGCATGTATAAAGGCAGAGCATAGATAGTATGCTAGCATGTGAGAGCTCACTCCTGGTAAGAAAATATAATGAAGCCAGTCTGTTTATTGTTATCGAAACACCCACGAATCCCTATGACTACTATTGTCCTGCCTAGGTTTTCTTGTGTTTATAAAGATATCTTGAGACATTATCACGTTTTTTAACTAAAATTCAATTATATTCCTTTTAGTTATCTCCAGTGTTTGGCTTCCTTTAGAGGATACACAATTTCCTGAAATGCTCACAGCCTTGTATTCAACACTTTGCTCTAAATTATACTGGAAATCAACGTCTAAATTGTGGTTTGGTAGTTTCTGGAATCTATCTTTCATCTCAAGTCTAAAAATTGGAGTTTTTCTTTATTGTATTGTTCTGGAATTTGTCATATTTGTCCCAATTCAGTAATTACTAACAGGTGGTTCCATGATCATATATGTAGATTTTGTGTCCTAGAGTGTAACTTTACAGCATCGGATCTTGCTTCTATCACCAGTCACATGCACAACTGGGTATTGTTTTTGCTTTGGCNCAATTTTGAGCATTATTTTGCTAGCATGTGAGATGATTGTAAATGTGCAATAATTTGAACATTCTTTGGCATTGGAATGAAAACAGACCTTTTCCAGTTTTGTGGCCACTGCTGAGATTTCCAGATTTGCTGGCATATTGAGTGCAACACTTTCACCACATCATCCTTTAGGATTTGAAATAGCTCAACTGGAATTCCATCACCTCCACTAGCTTTGTTTGTAGTGATGCTTCCTAAGGCCCACTTGACCTCACATTCCAGGATGTCTGGCTCTAGGTGAGTGATCACACCTTCGTGATTATGTGGGCCATGAAGATCTTTTTTGTACAGGTCTTCTTGCCACCTCTTCATAATATCTTCTGCTTCTGTTCTGTCCATCCCATTCTGTTCTTTATTGTGCTCATCTTTGCATGAAATGTTCCCTTGGTATCTCTAATTTTCTTGAAGAGATCTCTAGTCTTTCTCATTCTATTGTTTTCCTCTATTTCTTTGTATTGATCACTGAGGAAGGTTTTCTTATCTCTCCTTGCTATTCTTTGGAACTTTGCATTCAAATGGGTATATCTTTCCTTTTCTCCTTTGTCTTTAGTTTCTCTTCTTTTCTCAACCATTTGTAAAGCCTCGTCAGATAACCATTTTGCCTTTTTGCATTTCTTTTTCTTGGGGATGGTCTTGGTCACTGTCTCCTGTACAATGTCATGAACTTCTGTCCATATTTCTTAAGGCACTCGGTCTATCAGATCTAATCCCTTGAATCTGTTTGTCACTTCCCTGTATAATCGTAAGGGATTTGATTTAGGTCATACCTGAACGGTCTAGTGGTTTTCCCTATTTCTTTAATTTAAGTCTGAATTTTGCAACAAGGAGTCCATGATCTGAGCCACAGTCAACTCTTGGTCTTGTTTTTGCTGACTGTATAGAGCTTCTCCATCTTTGGCTGCAAAGAATATAATCAATCTTATATTGGTATTGACCATGTAGTGATATCCATGTGTAGAGTCTTCTCTTGTTTTGTTGGAAGAGAGTGCTTGCTATGACGAGTGTGTTCTCTTGGCCAAACTCTGTTAGCCTTTGCCCTGATTCATTCCGTACTCCAAGACCAAATTTTCCCATTATTCTGGGTGTTTCTTGACTTCCTACTTCTGCATTCCAGCCCCCTATAATGAAAAGAACATCTTTGTTGGGTATTAGTTCTAGAAGGCCTTGTAGGTCTTCATAGAACCATTCAACTTCAGTTTCTTCAGCATTACTGGTTGTGGCATAGGCTTGGATTACTAATGTATTGAATGGTTTGCCTTGGAAATGAATAGAGATCATTCTGTCATTTTTGAGATTGCATCCAAGTACTGCATTTCGGACTCTTGTTGACTGTGATGGCTACTCCATTTCTTCTAAGGGATTCTTGCACACAGTAGTAGATATAAGGGTCATCTGGATTAATTCGCCCTTTCCAGTCCATTTTAGTTCGCTGATTCATGAAATGTCTATGTTCACTGTTGCCATTTCCTGTTTGACCACTTCGAATTTACCTTGATTCACGGACCTAACATTCCAGGTTCCTCATAGTATTGTTCTTTACAGCATCAGACTTTACTTCCATCACCAGTCACATCCACAACTTGGCATGGTATTTGCTTTGGCTCCGTCTCTTTTTTCTTTCTGGAGTTAATTCTCTGATCTCCAGCAGCATATCGGGCACCTACTGACCTGGGGAGATCATCATTCAGTGCTCTATCTTTTTAGCTTCACATACTGTTCATGGGGTTCTCAAGGCACGAATACTGAAGTGATTTGCCATTCCTTCCTCCAGTGGTGCATGTTTTGTCAGAAGTCTCCACCGTGACCCATCCATCTTGAGTGGTCCTACGTGGTATTGCTCACTGTTTCATTGAGTTAGACAAGACTGTGGTCCATTTGATCAGTTTGACTAGTTTTCTGTAACTGTGGTTTTCAGTCTGCCCTCTGATGGATAAGGATAAGAGGCTCATGGAAGCTTCCTGATGGGAGAGACTGACTGAGGGGAAAATTTGGTCTTGTTCTAATGAGTCCCCATTTCCAGTCTTGAGTCTTGGAGCATGTCCATTGTAAATTTCATCTAACATTTGCTCTCATCTATCAGGAAAAGATTAGAAGCCCAAGTGGGATGGTTCTCACAATGTAGAGTATCTGCTACTGATAGAGTCTCCATGAGTCCAAGTTAGGGCTTGTTTCCTGTTATGTCTGATTACTCATCATTTTCCCAGCAAGTCAGGCAAAAATTATTAAATAGAATATCATCTTTAAAATCATTAAATAAGATATTTTCCTCATGACTAGCAGCAGCATAAGACCCCATGTCCCACTGAGAGATGCTTCTATGCATACTACTAAATTTTTGAACTTTCAAACAATTTTAAGTTCAGTTAATAGATGGCAGATTTTCCTACAGTGCAATAAAAAAGCACATCTATTTTGATGGCTTGTTATATACATATAGTGTAGCTGTGCTAGATGCCTTTGTTCAGCTCAGGGACTGATTCAGAACACTGAAGTCAACAAGTAGCGAGAAAACCATTCGCCAAGTACAGCAGTCATGGAAGATACAAGGTGCCAAGGAGGCCGGCAGCAAAAGGCTATTCATTCTGCCTGGAACTGTGACGGCGCAGGCAGACTAGAGAAGAGTAGTTAGTATCAGAGATGAAAAGAAGGAAGTCTTACCCTGGGAAGGGCAGAAAAAGCCTCCCCAGTAGAAATGACAGTGTGTGAAAAGGTACAGGGGGGTGATAGTGCCTGATTTGTTGGGAAAATGATGAGCAATCAGGCATAACAGGAAACAAGCCCTAACTTGGACTCCTGGAGACTCCCAGTAAGTGCAGCTCTGCAGATATTCCACACTGTGAGAACCGTCCCGGTTGGGTTTCTGACCTTCTCCTGATAGGCGAGAGCAAATGTTAGATGAGATTTACAAAGGACATGCTCCAAGGCTCAGGACTGGAGTTGGGGACTCCTCATGACAGCGGTGTTCCAGAAGGCTCCTCTCTGCTCAGCAACTTGGCCCCCAGCTCCTCCCACTCCAGAATTAGATGCGTCTCTCCCTTTCTCTCCATCACACATGGTTCAGCCTCTGGAAATGAAATTCTACCTGTGTTCCTGTCTCTGACTTAGGTCTTTCTTGGTGTCTTGGTCTCCGTGATAGGTTTTTTGTTTGTTTGGCTTTTTTTTTTTTTTTCAAGTTCCCTTAACCTCATGGCCATGACTATTCTCTTATCTAATGAACATCAACTTTGGAACTTGGAAGAGATTTTATTTGGGGAGAAACACTGATACTTGAAACTCTGTTGCAAAATGGGAATTTGATGAAGCCTCTTTGTTGCTGTCTGTCTCCGCTCTTCTCTCCCTCTTTCTCTCTATTCTGTAGTTTATTTGAAAGCCACCACAGGTTCACTCATACTTTTGGATGTTTGAGGTTGTTTTCAGCAGACTCCTCCAAGAAGGCCCACCTGAGGGAATGTATGAAACTGATAAACAGATGTGGAGTTGACCTAGCAAGCCTTCTGCCCCTGTGTCAGTCTGATGTCCCATTGTTCTTACAGGTTATTCTAAATTTCCCAATAAGATTCAGAGGGACTTAAATGACTAATACATTCAATCCATAAATGTAAGTCCATGGAATTCAATCTATTCAATCTATTTTTAGATAGTAATAACAGCAATATAAACAAAAAAGCAACTACTATGTTGGTTTTGTTAGAAAATATAATACAAATATTTCTTTAGAGCATACAGATTCTCAATCTCTATAAATATTTTTCTTGTATCTCTGGGGTCAATCAAATGAAATGATTCCTTTTATAAACTGTTCTGGGTTTTAATTACAGCTGGATTGGTGTTAGATTGGAACTAAATGCCTTTCACAGCCAGACAATATGTCAGAGCTGGCAGGCACTCTTGATGCAGGTTACCCTGGATCCCTGGCAATCCGTGCCGTGTTGGCCAGAGGCCTGTTCTTGAACTTGAAGCTTTTATCTTGGCTGCCTGGCCATGGATGGCAAGTAAGCCATCTCCCAAGGAATGCAAATCTATATTCATGAATAAAATTCTGTTGTCTGCTTCAGTTCTAAGCAGAACTTTCCTAGATGGCCTAAGTGTGCACATCAATGGGACCTCACCTGTAAATTCAAGTTTATTCTTATTCCTGGCCCCAGGGCAAAGTATATCAAGAGCGGGAATGAGTATAGGTTTATCATAAGTTTTGGGATCTTAACCTGGGTAACCTGTGCCTTGGCTAAACCANGCTGGAATCAAGATTGCTGGGGGAAATATCAGTCACCTCAGATGTGCAGATGATACCACCCTTATGGCAGAAAGTGAAGAGGAACTACAAAGACTCTTGATGAAAGTGAAAGAGGAGAGTGAAAAAGTTGGCTTAAAGCTCAACATTCAGAAAACTAAGATCATGGCATCCGGTCCCATCACTTCATGGCAAATAGATGGGGAAACAATGTAAACACTGAGAGACTTCATTTTGGAGGATCAAAAATCACTACAGATGGTGACTGCAGCCATGAAATTAAAAGATTTTTTCTCCTTGGAAGGAAAGTTATGACCAAACTAGACAGCATATTAAAAAGCAGAGACATTACGCTGCCAACAATGGTTCATCTAGACAAAACTATGGTTTTTCCAGTAGCCACGTATGGATGTGAGATTTGGACTGTGAAGAAAGCTGAGTGCTGAAGAGTTGATGCTTTTGAACTGTGGTGTTGGAGAAGACTCTTGAGAGTCCCTTGGACTTAAAGGAGATCAAATCAGTCAATCCTCAAGGAAATCAATCCTGAATTTTCATTGGATGGATTGATGCTGAAACTGAAACTGAAGTGGCCAATATTTCGGCCACCTGATGCAAAGAGCTGACTCATTGGAAAAGACCCTGATGCTGGGAAAGATTGAAGGTGGGAGGAGAAGGGGACGACAGAGGATAAAATGGTCGGATGGCATCACTGACTCGATGGACATGAATTTGAGCAAGCTTTGAGAGTTGGTGATGGACAGGGAAGCCTGGTGTGCTGCAGTCCATGGAGTCACAAAGAGTCAGACACGACTGAGTGACTGAACTGATCCAACTCTAGGTAATCTGTTAGGCAGTGTGGAAGTAACTGCTTCTTAGTCGGACTGATAGAGAAGAGTATGATCTGGAAGAAGACACATGACTGGACAAAATTTAAGGCATTTATCCCCTTTCAGGTAGCAGTTGAGATAATGATTTTTTGAATGGATTTGAGGCAAAGGTTCAGCAAGTTCAACCACAAAGGGAAAACAATGATTGGGGTTTACCAGTGAATGGCTAAAATATGTCTCCAGAAGTGATCCCTCCAAACTGAGAACATCATGGAAAATTTTTATTACATCCGAAGAAGTTTATACTTTGGAGCTTTGTCTTTGCTGCCACTATTAAAAGGATTCTTGTCCTGATCCAGCCAGACAGAACATTGTCTCTCCTCCCTCCTCTACTTGGACAACCAATTAAGTTGTCAGTTCCAAATTTAGACAGAGGCTTGAAATAAGCTTAATTAAAGTTAAAAGGATTGGGTTATTGAGTAAAATTTCCACTCACCATCTTTTGTTTTGGGCAGTAGAGAATTCCATTATCAAGCTGGCCTGTTGTTAAATGAGGTGGAAAGCTGAGTTAGGTAGGAACGGGAGGCCAAGCTGATGATTGTGTTGCCACCAAAGTGAAAGACAGGACCAAAAACAGCCAGGCAGCTCTGCAAAACAAAACAAAACAGAAATTAGAACCTGAAAGCATCTTCTGAGTGGAGAGATTATAATAATAGGTAAATGATGTTTCCTTTTGGAGAATGTTTTAAACCTATGTTTTTAGAAGCTGTTTCATATAGAGAAGACCATGGCCACGGGTACCTAGTTTTTAATCCAGGCTCTTTGATGTCCTGGTTTTGTAAACTAAGGTAACTAAGGAAACTTCTCTGAGTCTTGGTTTCTTTAACTCTAAGACATGGATAATAATACTTCCATCTCACAGCTGTTGTAAAAATTTTAAATAGTGTTAGTCCGTTGCTTGGTGCTACGCAGCTGAGCAATTCAGATTCCACAGCTAACGTGTCTTCAGTTCAATGGAAAGTGCAAATCAAAATGCTGGAAATTAACATTCAAGGAGTGTCTTATTTAAAAATAAGATAAATTTGCTACAGACCATTTTATAAAGTAAATAATTCTGCTACAAAGTGGTTAGTTGCTTATTGTTCAAGGTTAGATTTATTTTTATTAATGAGATTTTCTTAAAACAGGAGAATGCATCAACATTTTTATTAATAAGACATGATTCAAATAAATGATGCCCTGAGTTTGACCTGGGGATCTACAGGTTAGAACTGTCTTTCACAAAGGCTGCAATAAACGGCTCCTCTACAGACAAGGGCTACTTGTTCTGATGCAGAAGAGGAAAAAAAACAATGGTATTATCACTTTCTTTTCTCAAAAAAAAAAAAAAAAAGAAAAAGAAAAAAGAAAAGAAAAAGATGTAGAAAATGCCAAATCTTCTGTGGTTTCTTTCCTGAGAATTTCTCTACTCCAGTAAATTGCTCCTTTCTCTATATTCCCACAGCTCTTTGCTCATACTTCACTCTCCATCTCTCTAGGACAAATATCAGTAATAGCTAATGTTTAGTACATACTTACTTGTTAAACACCAGACTCTGTCCCAAGGATATGACATATAACCAACACTTAGTCATGTGTTTAAGGCTAAGAGGGCTTCCCTGATAGCTCAGTTGGTAAAGAATCCACCTGCAATGTAGGAGACCCCAGTTTGATTCCTGGGTCAGGAAGATCCCCTGGAGAAGGGATAGGCTACCCACTGCAGTATTCTTGGGCTTCCCTTGTGGCTCAGCTGGTAAAGAATCCACTTGCAATGCAGGAGACCTGTGTTCGATTCCTGGGCTTGGAAGATCCCCTGGAGAAGGGAAAGGCTACCCACTCTAGTATTTTGGCCTGGAGTATATAGTCCATGGGGTCACAAAGAGTCAGACACAACAGAGAAACTTTCACTTTCATAAGGCTANAATGCAGGAGACCTGTGTTCGATTCCTGGGCTTGGAAGATCCCCTGGAGAAGGGAAAGGCTACCCACTCTAGTATTTTGGCCTGGAGTATATAGTCCATGGGGTCACAAAGAGTCAGACACAACAGAGAAACTTTCACTTTCATAAGGCTAAGAAATAGCTGTTATTATCACTTCCTTTTATAGATGATAAAACTAAGTCACAGAGCAGCTAAGGTGTTTGCCTAAGGTTATTCAGCTGGTGGGGCTTCCCTGGTGGCTCAGCAGTAAAGAATCCACCTGCAATGCAGCAGATGCAGGAGACTCAGGTTTGATTTCTGGGTAGGGAAGATCACTTGGAGGAAGGCATGGCAACCCACTCTATTATTCTTGCCTGGAGAATCCCCATGGACAGAGGAGCCTGGTGGTCGACAGTCCATAGGGTGGCAAAGAGTCTGACAAAACTGAAGTGACTTAGCATGCATGCATCCAGCTGGGAAGTGATAAAGCCAAGGTCTGAAGACAGACCTGGTTTGTTCCTGTACTCTGTGCTCTTAACCACATCAAGCTGGCATTGATTCTCTGGGCCATACATCTGAGATTCAATCCATTGCAACTATTAGAATTATTTCATGAGCTGTTATGATTGAAACAAGATCTGAAAGAGAAGTAATCCTGGCAATGCAGAAATGATCATTAAGAGAAATGGAGGGTAGCCAGAGAAAGCATTTTTTTTTTCTCTCTCTCTTTCAAGATTTTTCTAAAAGGCTGCACTGGAATGAGACAAAAGTCTAGAATACCAATATGCTGATAAATTGCTTACCAATTCTGAACAAATTTGTCAACAATTCTATCTCCATATGTTATATATGAAAGAAAGTAAAATGGTCTAAAATTATCCACATGTTTTAAATTGAGGGTTAGAAAGGGAATACCTACCCAGGCCCCCACCCACACCCCACTTGTGAAGGAACCTTAAGGCTGCTTGAGGATTGGTCACTGTAGACTTGTTCAGCCTCACATGTTCCCTTTTTTCTTTCAAATTCTGCATTCCAGTTATGTGGAAATGGATTCATTTGGCTGAAAATGCTCCAGACCTTTCACCCTGCAGGTCACAGCACTTTCTTTTTCTGCTCCAGTGCCCCCTGTTGTCAGCCTAATTCCTCTTCCTGATTCAGGTGACCAAGTGGGGCATCTCTGCACAGGAACTCTTCCCTTATTCTTTGCCCAGGTTTGGGGCTTTGCCTCTTGTGCACATTATATGCTTTTTAGTTCCCACCAGTGCCCTGCAGCTTGGTCTCCTGCCTAGAAGGTACAGGTTAAGAATGCAAACTTTTGAAGTGGAATCTCGGTCCTACTACTGACCAGTCACCAAACTCTGAGCATGTTATATATATACTCTGAGCTTCAATTTTTTATTTGTATAATGAAAATGAAAACAGCACTTATCTCATGACCTTGTGGTGAGGATTTGTTAAATGAAAGTCAAAGCTTAAGAACAGTGCCTGATACAGAGTAAAGTACATATGGTTGCTATTATTAGGAATAGCAGTAGGCTTTCCTTAAAAACTTGTCAACTCAATCTAAATAGTTGGAGACCAGGATCAGAGTGCATGGTCACCTTGGGCTATTTTACCACTTTAGGGAGATCTGGAGTCTGTGCTTCTTAGAGGACAGTTCTAATTACTGATCTCAGGGTGATGACAGAATGTGCTCTTCTTGCTGGGGACCCACATAAAACACCGTTACACCTGTTCATTTTTTTTTCTGGCCCAGTTGCTCTCTCCCTTGAACTCTGGGTGTCAAATATTGCATCAGCATTTTCTCTGCTGACAGCATTACAAGTTCAGGGATATTGCTCCTTGGGGCATCGTTGGCCGCTTCTGGTAAACAGTGCTCCAGTGTGTTTACTTTAGTTTTACAAAGAAGCTGGAGAGAAATTGAGTTTGAGGCCCTGGGGAGCTTTGTAGCTAGAGGCAGGGCTGGGAGTTTGCTTCTTCTCTTCCTTGAGAACAGGTTCCATTTGTCACCCTCTCCCTCTCTCTTTCTGGATAGCCCTCTCCCTCTCAGCCTGACTCTTCTTTATCATTTCTACTCCTGATATCCAGAGCCCTTTGGAATATCGCTCCCTGGAAATTCTAGACTTCCAGGTTGCTGAGGGAGGTTGGTAGGGATGGAGCAGGGTTTGTCTTCTGAACATCTCCGCCCGTTCTATGCCCTCCCCCCCAAAACTGACCTTATATAGGTCCTTTCCTTTATGCTTTTGTTCCTGTTTCCTCTGTTTTGGCTGTTAGTGTGTGTGTATGTGGGTGTGTATTTGACACCTCTTTCCTAGGTAGTATAATCGCTTACTTTCAAATAAACAAAGAAGAAATAACTTTGGACCAGGACAAAAGAAACTAAGATCCATTGTAATCCTATTTTTATATTGTCAAGCGACCCTGAGCAAATCCATTTTTTAGATTCTTGGATTCCTGATTTGTTAAATTAGCATATGGGAAATCCCTCACTGGAAGTCTGCTTTGAAGTTTTATAACTGTGTTGAAAATGTAAGACTCTTGGAAGACTGGATAGGTCAGTATGCATGGACAAAGGAACTTCCTGAGATTTATCTACCATCACATCAGCATCTCTCAATAAGCAGTTGATGTATAAATCTTGATTTTATGTTGCATAGGAAGGTGCCTTTGTAAGGCTGGCTGGGTCAGATCACTCTGGTGACAGCTTAACCAGGGCTCCCAGCCCCTGGGATAAGTGGAGAACATTTATAGCTTCCACGAGCCCCTTATCTTTATCTATCAGAAGGCAGACAGAATGAAGACCACAATCACAGAAAACTAACCAAGATGATCACATGGACCACAGCCTTGTTTAACTCAATGAAACCATGAGCCATGCTATGTAGGGCCACCCAAAACGGACGAGTCATGATGGAGAGTTCTGACAAAATGTGGTCCACTGGAGAAGGGGATGGCAAACCACTTCAGTATTTTTTCCTTGAGAACTCCATGAACAGTATGAAAGACAAAAATATGACACTGAAAGATGAGCTTCCAGGTCGGTAGGTGCCCAATATGCTACTGGAGAAGAGTGGAGAAATAACTCCAGAAAGAATGAAGAGACAGAGCCAAAGTGAAAACAACATCCAGTTGTGGATGTGACTGGCGATGGAAGTCTGATGCTGTAAAGAACAATATTTCATAGGAACCTGGGATGTTAGGTCCATGAATCAAGGTAAATTGGAAGTGGTCAAACAGATGGCAAGAGTGAAAATTGACATTTTAGGAATCAATGAACTTAAATGAACTGGAATGGGTGAATTTAATTCAGATGACCATATATCTACTACTGTGGACAAGAATCCCTTAAAAGAAATAGAGTAGCCCTCATAGTCAACAAAAGAGTCTGAAATGCAGTGTACAGAATGATCTCTGTTCATTTCCAGAGCATGCCATTCAATATCACAGTAATCCAAGTCTATGCCCTAACAACTAATGGCAAAGAACCAAAGTTGAATGGTTCTATGATGACCTATAAGATGTTCTATGATGACCTATACGATATTCTAGAACTAACACACACAAAAAGATGTCCTTTTCATCATAGGGGACTAGAATGCAAATGTTGGAAGTCAAGATATACCTGGAGAAACAGTCAAGTTTGGCCTTGGAGTACAAAATGAAGTAGGGCAAAGGCTAATAGAGCTTTGCCAAGAGAATGTAGGAAGCACCCTATTCCAAAAACACAAGAGATGACTCTACATGTGGACTTGAACCAATGGTCAATACCAAAAGCAGATTGATTGTATGCTTTTCAGCCAAAGATGGAGAAGCTCTATACAGTCAGCAAAAACAAGACCAGGAGCTGACTGTGGCTCAGATCATGAAATCTTTATTGCAAAATTGAGACTTAAATTGAAGAAAGTAGGGGAAACCACTAGACCATTCAGGCATGACCTAAATCACTGCAGAGAAAATGACAAATAGATTCAAGGGAATAGATCTGATAGACAGAGTGCCTGAAGAACTATGGACAGAGATTTGTGACACTATATGGTGGAGGCGGTGATGAAGAATATCCATTTGAATGTAGAGTTCCAAGAACAGCAAGGAGACATAAAGCCTTCCTCAGCGATCAATGCAAATAAAAAGAGGAAAACAATAAAATGGGAAAGACTAGAGATCTCTTCAAGAAAATACCAAGGGAACATTTCATGCAAGATGGGCACAATAAAGGACATAAATGGTATGGACATAACAGAAGCATAAGATATTAAGAAAAGGTGACAAGAATACACAGAAGAACTATACAGAAAAGATCTCCATGACACAGATAACCACTATGGTGTCATCACTCACCTAGAGTCAGACATCCTGGAATGCAAAGTAAAGTGGGCCTTAGAAAGCATCACTATGAACAAAGCTAGTGGAGGTGATGGAATTCCAGTTGAGCTATTTCAAATCCTAAAAGATGATGCTGTGAAAGTGTTGCACTCAATATGCCAGCAAATTTGGAAAATTCAGCAGTGGCCACAGGACTGGAAAAGGTCCGTTTTCATTCCAATCCCAAAGAAAGGCAATGGCAAAGAATGTTCAAACTAAAGCACAAGTGCACTAATCTCACATGCTAGCAAAGTAATGCTCAGAATTCTCCAAGCCAGGCTTCAACAGTACGTGAACTGAGAACTTCCAGATGTTCAAGCTGGATTCAGAAAAGGCAGAAGAACCAGAGATCAAACTGCCAACATCCATTGGATAACCGAAAAAGCAAGAGAGTTCCAGAAAAATATCTACTTCTGCTTTATTGATTACGCCAAAGCCTTTGACTGGGTGGATCACAACTGTGGAAAATTCTTAAAGAGGCAGGAATATCAGACCACCTTACCTGCCTCCTGAGAAATCTGTATGCAGGTCAACAAGCAACAGTTAGGACCAGACATGGAACAACAGACTGGTTCGAAATTGGGAAAGGAGTTAAGTCAAGGCTATTTATTCTCACCCTGTTTATTTAACTTATATGCAGAGTACATCATGAGAAATGCTGGGCTGGATGAATCATAAGCTGGAATCAAGATTGCTGGGAGAAATATCAATCACCTCATATACACAGATGACACCACCCTTATGGCAGAAAATGAAGAAGAACTAAAGAGAGCCTCTTGATGAAAGTGAAAGTAGAGAGTGAAAAAGCTGGCTTAAAACTCAGCACTCAAAAAACTAAGATCATGGCATCCAGTTCCATCACTTCATGGCAAATAGGTGGGGAAACAATGGACACACTGACAGACTTTATTTTCTTAGGTTTCAAAATCACTGCAGATAGTGACTTCAGTCATGAAATTAAAAGACACTTGCTCCTTGGAGGAAAAACTATGACCAACCTAGGCAGCATATTAAAAAGCAGAGACATTACTTTGCTGACAAAGTACTGTCTAGTCAAAGCTATTATTTTACCAGTAGTCATGTATGGATGTGAGAGTTGAACTATAAAGAAAGCTGAGCACCAAAGAATTGATGCTTTTGAACTGTGGTGTTGGAGAAGACTCTTGAGAACCCCATGGACTGCAAGGAGATCAAACAAGTCAAACCTAAAGGAAATCAGTCCTGAATATTCATTGGAATGACTGATGCTGAAGCTCCAATACTTTGACCACATGTTGTGAAGAACTGATTCATTGGAAAAGATCCTGATACTGGGAAAGACTGAAGGCAGGAGGAGAAAAGGGACATCAGGGGATGAGATGAATGGATGGCATCACTGACTCAATGGACATGAGTTTGAGCAAGCTTCGGGAGTTGGTGATGGACAGGGAAGCCTAGCATGATGCAGTCCATAGGATCAAAGAGTCAGACACGAAGGAGTGACTGAACTGAACTGAACTTCCCTAAGGCTATCAGCTTATTTTTCAGCAGAATCTTTGCAGGCCACAAGGGAGTGGCATAATATATTATAGTTGCTGAAATAAGGAAAAAACCTACAACCTAGGGTACTCTACCCAGCAAGGAAATCATTCAGAATTGAAAGGATGATAAAGAGTTTCCCAGATAAACAAAAACAAGTAACATGCTTCTCCATGTTCATGGCAACAGTATTTACATAGCCAAGAAATTGAAGTAATTCAATGTCCATCAACACACAAATGAGTAAGAAGATGTGGTATATGTGTATATATGATGGGCTACCACTTAGCCATAAAAATGAATGAAGTTTTGCCATATGTGAAAACATGCATACATCAGGAGGGTATTATGCACATTGAACTAGGTCTGACAGATAAAGATGACTTTGGTATGGTTTTACGTACATTTGAAATCTAAACAATAAAATAAATGAACAAATAAAACAAATAGACATATAGATACAGAAAAACTAGTGGCTACCAATTAGAGGTTCTGGAAGGCCAGATAGGTGTAGGGGATTAAGAAGTGCAACTACTATGTATACAATTAAACAAGTCACAAGGATGTAATATACAGCACAGGAAATATAGCCAAAATTCTATAACTTGGTATGCTGTACAATCAATAAAATATCAAATAACTATGATGTACATCTAAAAATAACATAATACTTTAAGCCAACCATGCTTCAATAAAAAAAAAAAAACAGAAAGCAGGGGCTCTGTCTTATAAACCTAGAGGGGTGGGATGGGGAGGGAGATGGGAGAGAGATTCAAAAGGGAGGGGACATAGGTATTCCTATGGCTGATTCATGTTGAGGTTTGACAGCAACAAATTTGACAGAAAACAAAGCAATTATCCTTCAATTAAAAATTAATAAATTTTTAAAATTAAATTAAATTAATGATCAAAAAAAAAAGAAAGAAACAGAAAGCAGGAACTTATGGAGTGTATTACGTGCCAGCCATTGTTCCGTATACTTTGCAGGAAGAAATTTCCCTTAGATGATAGAAGTTTTACATTTGCTGAAGTGGAAAAGTAGAGACTATTTTTTCAACAGCATCTCTCTTCTTTTCTATAGAGTATCTTATAAAGATAATAGAAAGATGGTAGGTTTAACATAAGGGTTACATAAGATGCTATATAGGAAAACACTTTAAAGCTGGACATACTATATACATGAAAGCTAATCATGTTAGCTAATGCTGACCTCAGCTCGGATATCTCCTAGAACAGCAGAATGGATGGTGATCATGATTAAACTTTCCCTGGATTGGGAAGATCCCCTGGAGGAGGAAACAGCAACCTACTCCAGTATTCTTGCCTGGAGAATTCCGTGAACAGAGGAGCCTGGTGGGCTATAGTCCACAGGGCCACAAAGAGTCAGACACGACTGAGAGACTTAACTCACACATGATTAAATTCTGCCTGAATGCCAGCAGATCTGGGGGTAGAGACATTCTCAAAACCTCAAAAGCCCCTTGGAGCAGTTATAAGTAGCCTATATGTATGATATAGTACTGGGAGGAAATGAACCATGTTGGACAAAGATCAAAATATACCTATGCCAAACTAGACTTTTTTTTTCCCTCCAAATTAAAATAGTCAGTTAAGGGCAGAAAGTTGGACTATTGTTGAATTGCTTAATTTTGTAATGTGTTCCTTCCTGTTCATTGTCAGAGATTTTTGAGCAAATATGTTCTACAAATCCAGGTAGAGAGATCTACTCTTAACTAATGGCCCAATGAAGCTTTTTATCCTTCCACTCTCTGGATAATATGGCTATCTTCCTGTTGCACTGAAAACAAAATCTATCTTTTCTTGTAATATTGGTTATCACTATCTTTTTCTGTAGTGCTAATTTTAAATTCAGACATGAATCCTGCATTTTTAATTTAAAAAAGTCAATAGAACATGGCAATTTAAGAGACAGCAACACAGTGAGGGAGGAGGAAACTATTGATAAATGTATATTAAAAGATAGATTAATTTCAAAGACAAAATTTGACTTCCTCTTAAGGAGATACGCTTTCTGCTGTCGAGAATATTAAGCAGCAATCAGTGGGTTTTCGTCTTGCTTTACACTTGAGCTCAGATGATTGGGCAGAGAACTGGCATGGTCACATGAACACCTGGGTTGAAGTTTTAACTCTTGATCTTTTGCCTTTGGGAATTTATTTTCTGTATTAATTGCAATAAGGCCAACGCAGGGACAGGGTTTCTATAAAGGAGTAAGTGCAGCAAATGGCGAGACAGATGATCTTAGGTCACCGGGGCCTCATACCCTTCCCTGGTGCTGATGGTAATCAATTTCCATCTTCTTTTTATTAATCTCGTGAGTAGATAGGGTAACTAACAAACATCATGACTATTTTTTAAATTACTCTAGCTTTTGTGTGTGTGTGTGTGTGTGTGTGTGTGTGGAGAATTTTAAAGTTATAAAGAGTTATATCTGAAACAGTCACCCTGATGGCTACTGCAGTTACTTTAATGATGCAGCTTTTGCCCATAAATTTTACTACTCGAGGATGGACTTGAGTCTGCTTGAAAATCACACCATTAATTGGCCCTATAAATCTAGTTCTGTCTAATCTACTGCTTTTCAAACAGGATTTCAGGCATGTGTCATTTAATATTCAGTCTATATGCAAAGATCCCTAATTGTCCCAAGACTGTCTTTTGTGGCTGTTTTTCCCCTCCCTTCCCTCTTTCTCTCCCCACCCCCTGTCTATATTGTGACTTCTATTACTGAGTCGAGATCATATGAAGGTCAATGAATTCCAAATGTTTTTTTTACAGTGTTTAATCGTTCCTAATAGGTTAAACAACAACCCTTTCATCTATTTATTATTATTACAACAGTGACCTTTTTGAAGGATCCAGACCAGTTATGTTACAGGTGATTCACATTTGGGGATCTTTCTGACTTGTACTTCTTGATTTATTTTAATTTGTTTATCTACTGCCTTTCTTTTCTATAAACTTAACATTAGAACTCAAGACCTGATTGAATTTGAGTTAATCATTGGAAGCAAGACTATGTCACCTGAGGTGTCTGCCACCTTTTATTGAATAACAACACAAGGCTTGAAAGGTCATAACAGGTCAATGCGTCTCACATTGCTGATGCCAAATTTGATCACTTGGCTAAAATAGCGATCAGATTGTTCCATGTTGAAATACATTCCACTCTTTGCAATCATTTCGTTATCTGTGGAATCATTCTTTGGCATAAGATGAACACAATATTTCTGAACAAATTATTACCTAATGGTTTCTAGTATATGTTTGTCCCTTGCCTGAACCAGTTCTTACATTGAAGTTTCCAAAATGCTGTGCTGTGCTTAGTTGCTAAGTTGTGTCTGACTCTTTGCAACCCCATGGACTGTAGCACACAGGCTCCTTTGTCCATGGGGATTCTCCAGACAAGAATACTGGAGTGGGTTGCCATGCCCTCCTCCAGGGGATCTTCCCAACCCAGGGATCAAACCCAGGTCTCCTGCACTGCAGGCTGATTCTTTACTATCTGAGCCACCAGGGAAGCCCATGAATACTGGAGTAGGTAGCCTATCTCTTCTCCAGGGGATCTTCCCAACCCAGTAATTGAACCAGAGTCTTCTGCCTTGCAGGCAGATTCTTCACCATCTGAGCTACCAGGGAAGCCCAGAGTTTTCAAAATAATGATATTCAAATGCTACTATTTCTTTCTAGGTGTGCCAGCCAGCATCCATCTCAAAGAACTTTTGTCACCCTTCCTCCATCTTTTGAATATCACTATAGACTTAGAGATTTTCATTTCTTTAAATGTTACAACTAATTACACTTAACTATTCACAATAACGCTTCAGTTCAATTCAGTTCAGTCGCTCAGTCATGTCCGACTCTTTGCGACCCCATGAATCGCAGCATGCCAAGCCTACCTGTAATGCTTAAGTTGTCCCAAATAGAGCCAGTAAGAGCATGCTTAAGCAAGCTCTTGTATGTTATTGACATGCTCATATTATAAGCACTTCCTTGATTTTTAGCATAAGCAGAGCTTCCAATTTTCATTGCATGTTCCTATAGATCTGAGAACAGGTTTTACAAAATATTCACAAATTCTTTGACATACTCCCTGTTTAAGATCTCCCTGGTGTTACATAAGCGTGGCGTGAAAATAGACAACTTTAGGACAACTTCTGCTTTCTCCTGATCATTATAGAATTTTGTGGAAAATGTTCTCTTCAGAAAATCAGTAAAAAATACTTAATGCCGGTGGGCTTTAGTGTCCTCATGTACCACCTGTTGCAAGATACACTGGTACAATCATTTTGGATTGTTAATGCAAAGCACTGGTCAGAAAAAACTCATAACTTTGAGCCCAGTCATCCCATTCCAAGGAAGATACTCCAAAGAAACAAAGAAAAAATCATATCTAGAGAACTGTTCATTGCGACTTAAAAAGGTAAGCTTTGCATAGTCCCAGGTATATATTTATGCACTGAAAAATATTTGTTGAAAAGCTAAATGTGTATAAGAGTCTGATAATGATTGAATAGATTTAGATACAGGAAAAATATGGGGGGAAAAGGTGGATTCTAGCTCCTTTCCTCTTGAACATGAGCTAGCCCTTGATGACTCAGTTCTAACAAACAGAATGCATCCACTGTTACGTTTCTGAGACCCGGTCACAGAAGGAGATGCAGCTTATTGCTGACTTGCTTTCTTTGGAAACATATTCCTTGGAAGTTTTGAGCAGCATGTAAGTCTAGTTTCCCTGATGCTACCAAGGGGAAGAGGTCACATGGTGATGGGGGAAAAAAAAAAAACATTCAAAGAACCCTAGATGTCCTAGCCCCCTGGCTTTCCAGTCCTTGGCTTTTTTTTGGCTCTTCCTAGCGTCATCTGTCAGACATGGAGTCAAGAGACTCCAGCTCCAGCCAGCGCTGAGTGGAGTGGGGGTAAGTTGACCATGCTGAGTCTTGCCCCAAATGCAGATTCATCAGCACTAGTGTTGGCACTGTTTTGGAAGCTGCTAAATCCTGAAATGGTTACTTGTACAGCCATAGCTGACTGGAACAATCTAATACCAGTCAACTTTTAAAGGAGCACTGTGTTCTACTAATGGGAAATGGTATTAGAAATAAAATTTGGGTGCTGGCATTAGCTCGTTGCTCCTGGGCACTTTTGATTCCAAATCTTTTTAGTACACAGGGTGCTGCTGCTGCTGCTGCTAAGTCGCTTCAGTCCTGTCCGACTCTGTGCGACCCCATAGACGGCAGCCCACTGGGCTCCGTCATCCCTGGGATTCTCCAGGCAAGAACACTGGAGTGGGTTGCCATTTCCTTCTCCAACGCATGAAAGTGAAAAGTGAAAGTGAAGTCACTTAGTCGTGTCTGATTCAGCGACCCCATGGACTGCAGCCTACCAGGCTCCTCCATCCATGGGAGTTTCCAGGCAAGAGTATTGGAGTTGGGTGCCATTGCCTTCTCCGGTACACAGGGTAGGGAAAATGTATTCCAAATGTATATATTTGTGTTTATATTTCTAATTTACCATTAAAAGAACTTTTCACTAATTTCACTTCATTACCACATCTTTTTTACCCTGAAAATCTTACTTTGTAATAACATTGATGCATTTAGTATATTTGCTTCCCTTGTGGCTCAGACAGTAAAGTGTCTGCCTGCAATGCGGGAGACCTGGGTTCGATTGCTGGGTCAGAAAGGTCCCCTGGAGAAGGAAATGGCAATCCACTCCAGTACTCTTGCCTGGAAAACCCCATGGATGGAGGAGCCTGATAGACTACCATCCATGGGGTTGCAAAGAGTCAGATACGACTGAGCAACTTCACTTTCACTGTCACAGTACTAGGTGGCACTAGTGGTAAAGAACTGGCCTGCCAATGCAGGAGATATAAGAGACGCTGATTCAACTCCTGGGTCAGGAAGATCCCCTGGAGCAGGGCTTGGTGACCCACTCTAGCATTCTTGCCTGGAGTGGACAGTGGAGCCTGGTGGGTTATAGTTTATAGGGTCACAAAGAGTCAGACATGACTGAAGCACCTTAGCACTCCTCCTCAGTAACATACCCTACTACTAAGTATTAGTAAAAGTATTACTATTCGCTTTCCTAAAGCTGTATATTGTCACCCTGCTTATTTACCTTATATGCAGAGTACATCATGAGAAACGCTGGGCTGGAAGAAGCACAAGCTGGAATCAAGATTGCTGGGAGAAATATCTATCACCTCAGATATGCAGATGACACCACCCTTATGGCAGAAAGTGAAGAGGAGCTAAAAAGCCTCTTGATGAAAGTGAAAGTGGAGAGTGAAAAATTTGGCTTACAGGTCAACATTCAGAAAATGAAGATAATGGCATCCGGTCCCATCACTTCATGGGAAATAGATGGGGAAACAGTGGAAACAGTGTCAGGCTTTATATTTTTGGGCTCCAAAATCACTGCAGATGGTGACTGCAACCATGAAATTAGAAGATGCTTAGTCCTTGGAAGAAAAGTTATGACCAGCCTAGATAGTTTATTCAAAAGCAGAGACATTACTTTGCCGACTAAGGTCCATCTAGTCAAAGCTATGGTTTTTCTTGTGGTCATGTATGGATGTGAGAGTTGGACTGTGAAGAAGGCTGAGAACCGAAGAATTGATGCTTTTGAATTGTGGTGTTGGAGAAGACTCTTGAGAGTCCCTTGGACTGCAAGGAGATCCAACCAGTCCATTCAGGAAGCCAGGATGTCTGTATTCAATATTATATGCCCAGTTACTTTTTTTTTTTTTGGAAGCATGCTTTAAATTCTATTAAAAGTGTTTTTTTTAATATAAATTTATTTATTTTAATTGGAGGCTAATTACTTTACAATATTGTATTGGTTTTGCCATACATCAACATGAACACCCAGTTACTTATGAGAGTCCTCTGAAGGCCCTGTGAATGAGAGATGGTGCCCTGCTAATGAGCCACAAAGGGCCCTCTTCATGTCCCTGTTCCTCAGACTATAGATGAAGGGGTTCAGCATGGGGGTGACCATGGTGTACATCACTGAGGCCACCAGACGTGTCCTAGAGGATGAAGTGACTGCAGAGCTGAGGTAGACCCCTAGGCCTGTGCCATAGAACAAGGAAACCACTGAGAAGTGAGACCCACAGGTGGAAAAAGCTTTGTATTTGCTCCTGGCTGATGAAATTCTCAGGATGGAGGAGAAAATCTGATAGTAAGAAAAGAAGATCCCAGAGAGAGGAAGAACAGCTAGGAAAACAGTCACAAAATACACCACTGTGTTATTGATGAGGGTGTCAGAACAGGCAAGCTTCACGACTTCAGGAAAATCACAGAAAAAGTGTGGGATCTTCATGCTTCTGCAGAAGGACAGCGTTAAAAGGGTTAAGGTCATGAGCAGGGAGCCTGTGACACTGAGGCTCCAGGACCCAAGAGCCAGCAGCCCACAGAGCCGGGGGTTCATGATGACCACGTAGTGCAGGGGGTGACAGATGGCCACGAACCGGTCATAGGCCATCACGGCCAGGAGTAAATTGTCCAGGCATCCAAACACAATGAAAAAAAAAGCCTGGCTGAGGCAGCCTCCATAGGTGATAACTTGACTCTGTTTCTGGATGTTCCACAGCATCTTTGGGATGGTGGTGGAGGTGAAACCGATGTCTGCAAAGGACAGGTTAGAGAGGAAGAAGTACATGGGGGTGTGGAGGTGGGAGTCTGAGATGACGGCCAGAATGATGGCCAGGTTGCCAGTGAATGTGACCAGGTACATGAACAGAAACAGCCCAAAGAGGAGAGGCTGCAGGTCTGGGTCTTCTGTGAATNCGATGTCTGCAAAGGACAGGTTAGAGAGGAAGAAGTACATGGGGGTGTGGAGGTGGGAGTCTGAGATGACGGCCAGAATGATGGCCAGGTTGCCAGTGAATGTGACCAGGTACATGAACAGAAACAGCCCAAAGAGGAGAGGCTGCAGGTCTGGGTCTTCTGTGAATCCCAGGAGGAGAAAGTTTCTGATTCCTGTTTGGTTTCCTCTTTCCATGAGTATGCCGGCCTAGCCAACAAGGAGGAAAAAAGGAACACAAAATTTACCCCAAATAAATATTCCCCAGAGAGAAAGAAGTGTCCTTAGTCCAAATCCAGGGAGATCATTAAGTCATTCATTTTGGCTAAGGATTAACTTCATTTGATGACAAATTGTGGTTACCGTTGATATGTACAAAAACTGTCTTTGAGTTCAGTCATTTTCAAATTGTGATTATCTCTGACTATCTCATACCATATTATCAACTTCATTTACTATGTTATATCCCTGGAGAAGGAAATGGCAATCCACTACAGTATTCCTGCCTGGAAAATTCCATGGACAGAGGAACGTGGCAGGATACAGTTCATGGGGTTGAAAGAGTTGGACACAACTTAGCAACTCAACCAACACCACCACTACGTTATATGCCAGATCTCTAGAGTTTATTCATTTGGCATAATGAAAACTTTATGCACTGAGAATTCCCTGTTTCCCTTGCCTTCTAGCCACTGACAATCAACATTATAGTCCCTGCTTCTATGAAACAATGATTCTAGATGCCTCGTGTGAGTGGAATCATACATCATACAGCATTTGTTCTTTTCTGTATGGCTTATTTCATTTGTTATAATGTCCTCCAGACTGATCCAAAGTGTTGTGAGCAGCAGAATTTCTACATGATATTTTAATGTGTTTTAGGTTTAATGTCATTAATAATGACATTTAGTCTTTGCCATTATATCTCTGACANGACTACTCCATTTCTTCTGAGGGATTCCTGCCCACAGTAGTAGATATAATGGTCATGTGAGTTAAATTCATCCATTCCAGTCCATCTTAGTTTGCTGATTCCTAGAATATTGACATTCACTCTTGCCATCTCCTGTTTGACCACTTCCAATTTGCCTTAATTCATGGACATAACATCTCAGGTTCCTATGCAATATTGCTTTTTACAGCATCGGAACTTGCTTCTATCACCAGTCCTATCCAAAACTGACTGTTGTTTTTGCTTTGGCTCCATGCCTTCATTATTTCTGGAGTGATTTCTCCAATGATCTCCACTAGCATATTGAGCACCTACCGACCTGGGGAATTCATCTTTTAGTGTCCTATCTTTTTGCTTTTTCATACTGTTCATGAATGCCCGATGAACTATGGACAGAGGTTCATAAGATTGTACAGGAGACAGGGATCAAGATCATTCCCAAAAAAAAACAAATGCAAAAAAGGNATATTGAGCACCTACCGACCTGGGGAATTCATCTTTTAGTGTCCTATCTTTTTGCTTTTTCATACTGTTCATGAATGCCCGATGAACTATGGACAGAGGTTCATAAGATTGTACAGGAGACAGGGATCAAGATCATTCCCCAAAAAAAACAAATGCAAAAAAGGAAAATGGCTGTCTGAGGAGGCCTTACAAATAGCTATGAAAAGAAGAGAAATGAAAAGCAAAGGAGAAAAGGAAAGATATACCCATTTGAATGCAGGGTTCCAAAGAATAGCAAAGAGAGACAAGAAGGCCTTCCTCAAGGATCAATGCAAAGAAATAGAGGAAAAATTAGAATGGGAAAGACTACACAGAAGAACTGTACAAAAAGATGTTCATACCCCTGTAATCATGATGATGTGATCACTCACCAAGAGACAAACATCCTGGAAGGTGAAGTCAAGTAGCCCTTAGGATGCATCACTGTGAACAAAGCTAGTGGATGTGATGGAATTCCAGTTAGCTATTTCAAATCCTAAAAGATGATGCTATGAAAGCGATGCACACAATATGTCACAAAATTTGGAAAAACAGCAGTGGCCACGGGACTGGAAAAGGTCAGTTTTCCTTCCAATCCCAAAGAAAGGCAATGCCAAAGAATGTTCCAACTACCACACAATTGCANGAAGAAAAGTTATGACAAACCTAGATAGCATATTCAAAAGCAGAGACGTTACTTTGCCAACAAAGGTCTGTCTAGTCAAGGCTATGGTTTTTCCAGTGGCCATGTATGGATGTGAGAGTTAGACTGTGAAGAAAGCTGAGCACTGAAGAATTGATGCTTTTGAACTGTGGTGTTGGAGAAGACTCTTGAGAGTCCCTTGGACTGCAAGGAGACCCAACCAGTCCATTCTGAAGGAGATCAGCCCTGGGATTTCTTTGGAGGGAATGATGCTAAAGCTGAAACTCCAGTATTTTGGCCACATCATGCGAAGTGTTGACTCACTGGAAAAGACTCTGATGCTGGGAGGGATTGGGGCCAGGAGGAGAAGAGGACGACAGAGGATGAGATGGCTGGATAGCATCACTGATGAATGTGGGTCTGGGTGAACTCCAGGAGTTGGTGATGGACAGGGAGGCCTGGCATGCTGCGATTCATGCGGTTGCAGAGTCGGAGATGACTGAGCGACTGAACTGAACTGGAGGAATGGGGAGCTAACTGCTGAGGCGGGTATTGGATAAGGATTCTGACATTACTTGGATTCTTGATTTTGCCGTTGTTACGCAAAGTTGTTCACTTTGGGAACTTTCACCAGATTAGACACTTAAGATTTCTGCACTTTTCTGCATGGAAGCTCCACTTCAATAGAGTCTACTCCAAAAAAGTCAGTATCAATCTCTGCTCCCCCAAAGCATGCAAATGTCCATATTTTAGAAGTGTTGTATAAGACGCACACTCAACTTATGAGGCTTGTATATCTTTTTTATGTTTAAGAGTATTTATTCAGCTGACAAATTTTGTTATCATTTAATAAAATAACAATAGAAGGACAGTTGAGATAAAAGTAGGATTTACGTTTGAGCTATGGAGCTGGGTTCTAGAAGAATGATTGTTTGGTATAAATAAAATCTTGAAGACTTGATCATAAGTTCAGATGCTCAATAATGCCCAAAAGAGGCTTATGCATTAAGTCTTTCAGAGAAGGAGAGGGGCCACAGACTACAGGGCAGTCACTGGAAAATTTTTGAATATGAAGACAACATTACACAAGTTAGGAGAGGGCTTCTAATAAAGGTGGCAGCTGTGGGAGGGAAAAACCAAGAAACAAAGGACTATATATACTATAGCAAATGTATGTGCTGCTGCTGCTAAGTCGCTTCAGTCGTGTCCGATGCTGTGCGACCCCATAGACGGTGGCCCACCAGGCTCCGCCGTCCCTGAGATTCTCCAGGCAAGAACACTGCCAATGTATGTAACTTTATTCAAAACCCACAGAACTTTCATATTCTTTCTGAGATGATGTGAGACTAGGAGGAGTCCTTGAGAAAACTGTCATACTAAAATAAGGTATAAGAAGTAGTGGAGGACTGAGATACACATACAAACACATTATACTAACAACCGAATTATACCAACGACTGAATTATCCATCATACCTAATATATGTATTTTTACATATACACATACTTAATGCCCAAGCTTTAGCTGGAATTTAATACTGGCATGGCCTAAGTCAGCATCCCACTAAACTGATAATAAATCAGGGAACGGCCAGCAGGACAGTGCCCTTACTGGATGAGGCCTCATCACTCCTGCTGCCTATGGGTTTCTGTGCCCTTTGCCCTGCTCTCCACCTGTTTATTCAATGAGCAGCTTCCCGACTCCACATGTTGTCTGCTTGTCAGGCAAGTGAGAACTCTGATGGTCAGATATATACATGAAGAGTTCTTTTCCTCCGAGGAAAATGAAATATGTTTCAGATTTAACATACTACAGCGCTGGGTTGACTATCTATAAAGAAAACGGCGATCCATACATTAGACTGCCAGAGAAAAGAGGCTAGAATAGCAGCAAGTGGGTTACAGGTTAGAGTTCCCGAGAGACAAATGGTCTAAAATAAAGGAAAACTTGTTTCTAGTGACCAAGGTATATGAATTTCTTGAATGTTCACGGTATATTTGTGCTGAATATTTTGTGGCTCCTTCACCAAAACAAAGGGTAAAGAAAGTTTGAAAATTAGCAGATGAACCAAATCTCTAACCTTTCAGTAGAGACCCCAGAATATATGGTTTATGCTGTCTCTTCTCTTTATTTACATGATGTCAGAAAAAGGAAAAAAATAAGCTGGGTAAAAAAAAAAAATGACTACTTTGTTTGAGGTTTTCAGATTCTTTCAGAAGTCCTCTAGTGAGAAGGCTACATATTCACAGATTTCTTCTCATTCATTATATAAGAACAAACAGAAATACATGAAACTAAGGAATTGTCAATCTTCATGAGTCTATAAAAATACGGATTTTAAATTTCAAATGATTTCTATCTTTAATTTCAAGATTTTCTTTATGTGGATAATTTTATACCTTAAAAACTTTCTAATACTTATTTCCAAATCCTATTTAAAAGCAATTAATCTTGCTGTTGGAAAAAATCATTCCTGCAGATGTCGTCTTTAAAAATCCTTGTTGGCACTACTACGTTTATTCCTTACATGTCAACTGTTGAGTCCAAATGACAAATGACCCTGAATAGATAACTGTTACAAAAACCTTTAAGTTAAAGAGACTTCGTAAGCTTTTACTATTGAATAAAATTGAGTATTCTCTTAAGATCTCATAGGAATACAACTATCCCTTTTACACCCTTCCACAGCCCTGGTCTCTAATAACTTTATTAGGTCGATCGTATCAGATTTTGACCTTGTTTGTCCTGGACGTGTCACATCTCTCTCTCATAGTGGCCAATTTTCCAAGGTCACAGATTTCTTTACACTCTACCCTTAAGTATTGATGAGCTCTTTGTCGATTTCCTATTCGTTTTGCAGCCAGGAATCTCAGATCAGTGTTAAGCGATTCAGCACTGCAGTTTGTCCAGCCTGCATAAACCTCTTGTTGCCTTTCACATCACTCCCCGAAAATCAAGTAGCCACATGCAATGCAAAAGGAGGCTGGAAATAAAGCCAGCACTTCCTCCGAGCTTGTCGGCTAGCATACTGCACTGCATCTTTCAATTAGCATCCAATCATTTTAAGTAGTGATACTTCAGTGTTTGTGTAAGCCTGCCTTGTAGAATTTAATACTCAGACAGCCATTTTGCAAAACACAGCAGGTCCATGAAATAAGGGCTATTTCAGTGAAAGAGTCACAGAATGATGAAGCTGCTGTAAATGCTGGCGTAACTGCAACAGCTGTGTCATGCATCAAATAATTATCTACTCTTTTCCTAAAGCTGTTCAAAATAGGATTTAAAAGGAGCTTCTTTGGCTATCTTTAATTTGACAAACTCCGTGGTATTTCTCCCTAAAAAGATTTTTTTTCATGCCATCATTCAAAGATGAAAACAGCACTCCTCTACGTAAAAGAGAATATCAACTGGTTTGAACAGATACAGACGTCTGAGAAAATACACTTCCCAAGCAATCCCAATGCAAGCTATTTCCGACCTTATCAAAGTAACCCGGCATGAAAGATACATTAAAAAAAAAAAAAATCTCCGGAAAGAATCTCAGAATCTCATAGACCTCAGGTGGCTGGAAAACTCATTGTACAAATGATTGATTCTCTGGCTGATCCTCAGCACAGGGATTAAAAACATCTGAAAGAGGCAACATGCACCAGACAGACACGGATAGTATTTTCAGCCCCTAGCTGCAATTTACAGCAATAGAAACTTACATAGGACACCCGTGCTCGCCTCCGATGCACCAGCCCACAGCACTGCATGAAGAGCCGTGCAGAACGCAGTCAGCGTGTGGTTTCACCGAGCTGCACTGTGCCTCCTCTTCTCATCAGAGCCACTGTCCATTTCTCCCCACCTTCCACTCCCAGGTAAGAAGCATGGGCAAATCAACACTTAGCTTTGCCTCCTAGGTAGTTTCTAAAGACACCACTGTTCCTGCAAGCATGCCCAAACTTTGTTTTTCCCTAATTTTTTTTTTCTTTTTTTGGGGAATCCGATCTCTTCTTCTTCAGGGAAGAAACTGACCAGAAATCTACCCAAAGTATCACTTATTTTCCTGAAATGACTCTTGCTAACTTACACTTGTGACTGTCCGGATCATCAGAGTTTCTTGGCAACGTTTTGACAGTAGCCATTCTCAACTGGGGAGCTTTTCAAACAGCAGAGAACCTTTGCATCTCACCAGCCTGTAGGCTCCTGCTTTTTTGCAAGAGGAGGCCTACTCCTGATGGTGTTTATGTGACTGCCTCAGAGAACGCGGCTGCTCCCGCGGCTGCTCTGCCATTATTGCCTTCCTCCCCACACGCAGATTGGCAGCAGCATCCCTGCTTCAGTGTTGCCTCCGTATCACTTTGGGCATATCTGATCTGCGACTTCTCCCTCCTCCCTTTCCCGTGAAAAATTACAGAGTCTAGACTTTAACTCACTCCGGATTCCCAGGACTACACAATCACCCTCCAAACTGTCAGATGCTTCGTCTTGCAGTACATGCTTCACATGAACCGTAGGAAGGAGTGACTTCAGGACCCAGCACAGTCAACCACTATAGCTACACAGATTTTTGTGCCCTTTTTTTCCCTCACTGCCAAAATGCTCACTTTCTACGTGCAAGCCCATTAAATAAATGTAACTCTGGCAAGCAAAACTGATCTGAGTCAGAGCTAATTAATTAATTAGCTAATATATCACCTATGATTTAGATACAAGAAACCCAACAAGCCTGCCTTCCAAGCCCGTGATCTCACAAATGAATATTCCTCCTAAACTGTAATTTACATCTTTTTTTCTAAAGACACAGTTTGCTGACAAGGAGTCAATCACAACATTCTTTCTAAAAGTCCTTGTACATGTCACACCTGAGAAGATGAATGATTATGGCATTTGGGGATTAAACTATTAATTTATATGATATCAACCATTCTGATAAGCACTGATTCATGTAGCCACAGCTATCGATCCACATTCACTCCCACACCCATGTCACTTCATATACTGTTGCCACTTGGGAAAATATTTTAACTATTTCATGTCACACATTGAGGTCCCTCACCATTAAGCTCTTCAGGCAGATGGAATGTGCAAGCCTATTAATTCTCAACATTTTATCGTTCTTTCCTGAAAACCCATGATTTAAAGTAACAACTCTATTATTATTTGTAGTCTATGCTATGATGATGATGAGGATATAAAGTAACAACTCTATATTATTATTTGTACCCTTGAGTTGAAAAAACCTGCCTTAGTATAACGTTTTTATTTGACTAATGAAGACCTGAGGCTCCAAATGGTCAAGTGTTTTGTTTATAAATGAAAGTGAAAGTGAAGTTGCTCAGTCCTGTCCAACTGTTTGCGAACCCATGGACTGTAGCCTACCAAGCTCCTCTATCTATGGAATTTTCCAGGCAAGGGTACTGGAGTGGATTGCCATTTCCTTCTCCAGGGGATCTTCCCAACCCAGGGATCGAACCCAGGTCTCTTGCATTGCAGGCAGACGCTTTACCACCTGAGCTACCAGCGAAGCCTCTTGTTTATAAGTAGCATAAGCAACCATATTTTAAATAGCTAGTAATTTATGCAACTGAAAAAGTTTGCAAATTCTGTGGTTTTATCCTATACTGATTAATCCTCCTTACAGCTCAAGATTCAAAAGGGAATCATGGATGGACTACAGACAATGAAGTTCCTTTTGTGAATATATCAGGAGCCCAAAGTAAAATAAAATTTTTGAATCATGTTGCACATGGCATTTTGAAGTAAGTCCTGGAAAAAAAATGCAACATTTTCTGGAACATATAAGACAGATTTACAGAAGGTAGGATATCACTCTGGCTTGTGAAATCAACTTTAGTGAGAAATATACCAAGTAATATAAGAGTATGTATCATTTGAATTTCAGCTTTTTCTAAGGACCTTATATCATCTTCAACCAGTACACATTTACTAGAATAAATGAATAAAAATAAAAAAACAAACTCAAAGTTAGAATAAGAGGAAAACATTGGAAACTTGATCTTTTCCATGAATCTAATTTGGCATTCACTTAACTTCCTATCCACTATGATATTATACACAATATGAGCGAGGTCCACAGTTCATTAGAGATCCCACTCATTTTGCCATTCTAGAATCCACAAGAGGAGGCCAAACCCTAATCTGGCTTGGGAAACATTGACAGAGCACCTCTACTAATGCTTGCTTGGCACTGTCCTAGGTGGCACAGATAGAAAATAAACAAAATGCTGCCCATTAATAACAAAGACAGGAAAAGAGAACACAGCATCTGAGTGATATGGAAATACCAATGACACAACTCTTACTTATCCCTGGAAAGAACACTGAAGGCTTATTAGCAAAGGTGGGCTATTCTTTTTTTCTTTTTTAAGATTTTTTTGGATATGTACCATTTTTTAAAGTCTTTATTGAACTTGTTACAATATTGCTTCTATTTTATGTTTTGGTTTTATGGCCAGGAGACACGTGGAATCTTAGCTCCCCAACCAGGGACTGAACCTGCACCCCCTGCATTGCAGGGTGAAGTCATAACCTCTGGACATCCAGGGAAGTCCCACTGGGCTACTCTTTGAAGAGTGGGTAAAACTGCATCCAGTGGAAAATAGGGGCTGAAAGAATTCAGGCAAGGGAGCAGAAAATGCAAAACCACAGATTATATACAGAATACATACAGAATCTTGTTTGTACAGGATGTAAAGAAGAATATATACAGATTCAATATTTATGATACATTCAGACAACAGAGACTTACCCCAAATTTCTCCAACTGTACTGGGTTCTCTCCTAAGCTCGCTCCTTATTCATCTCTCCATCCCTAACACTTAGTGCGGTAACACAGACATATTAAGTATGATGGATATTTGGAGTCCATTCATCATGAATTCTTTACTTCATCCTGGGCAATAGAAATGGACCTGAGGCTCCTGGGGTATGCCAGAGAAATTGTTTTCACAATTTGGTATGGCCAACCAGGTAAGCAGCTTGTGTTTAGTGGGGTAGGAGGGGAAATAACACGTGCCGAAACTTAATGCCTTCCTTTTTCTCGTTCTCCCTTTCTTGCTGTCTTGAATGGAGGGGGAGCTGGGACATCTGCCTACATTAAAGGATGCTTCATATTTAGAAGAAAAGAGCAACAAGTCAGAAAGCCTGTGTCCCTAGTGCAGTGAAGCTGGCAAACCAGCCCTAACCTTTTAATCAAATTTTTAAATTGAAGTATAGTTCATTTAGCTTCTCTGGTGGCTCAGATGGTAAAGAATCCGCCTGCAATGCAGGAGACCTGGGTTCGATCCCTGGGTTGGGAAGGTCCCCTTAGCGAAGGGCATGGCAACCCACTCCAGTATTCTTGGACTTCCCTGGTGGCTCAGATGGTAAAGAATCAGCCTGCAATACAGGGGACCCAGGTTCGAGCCCTGGGTTGGGAAGATCCCCTGGAGAAGGGAATGGCACTCCACTCCAAACTTCTTGCCTGGAGAATTCCATGAACAGAGTAACCTGGTGGGCTACAGTTCATGGGGTCACAAAGAGTTAGACACAAGTGAGTGACTGCCACTTATAGTTCATTTACTGTGTTGTGCTAATTTCTAATGTAGAGCAAAGTGATTCAGATATATACACACACACACACACACACACACACACATTCTTTTTTATATTATTTTCATAGGATTTTGAATAGGTTTTATCATAGGATATTGAATAGAGTTCCTGTGCTATGCAGTCAGACCTTGTTGTTTATCCATCCTACATACAAAAGCTGACATCTGCTAACCCCAGCCTCCCAGTCCACCCCTCCCGTAACCCTCTCTTCCTTGGCAACCACCAGTCTGTTGTCTATGTTCATGATTCTGTCTGTTTCATACGTTCATTTGGTACATACTTTTATTTTATAGAGGAGTATAAGTGATTTACAATGTTGTGTGAGTTTCAGATATACAGCAAAGTGATTCAGTTATACATACAGATGCCTATTCTCTTTCAGATTCTTTTCCCATAAGTTTCTTGGGCTATACAGCACTTAATGAGAAACAAACTCTATGCAGGCAGACCTCAGAGATACAGAGAGTTCACTTCCAGATCACTGCAATAAAATGGCTAAGGTAGCAAAGTGAGTCCCAGGAGTTTGTTGGTTTCCTAGTGCATATTAAGGCATGCTTATACTATATTGTAGTCTATTAAGTGTGAATAGCATTATGTCTAATAGAACAATGTACATACCTTAAAATACTTTACTGCTAAAGAAAGCTAACTTTCATCTGAGCGTTCATTGAGTCAGTCGCAACATCAAGGAGTGTTGACCACAGATCACCATACCAGAGAGAACAATAAAGAAAAAGTCTGCAATAATGTGAGATTACCCAGATGTGACCACCAAGACACAAAATAAATGCTGTTGGAAAAATGGCACCAACAGACCTGCAGGCTTGCCACAGACCTTCAACTTATAAAAAATGCTGTATCTGTGAAGCGCAATACAGTGAGATCTGCTTATGTTGTTTAAGACCCCAGCCATAGATTTTATTTTAAAAGTATTGGATTGGACAAGAAGTTCCTTCAGGTTTTTCCATAAGATATTATAGGAAAATTCTAACAAACTTTTTGGCCAACTAGTACCTCAGAGAGTTTCTGGAATAAATGCTTAATCCACAGGTTGTGGAGGAGGTGAAGGAATGGGAGTGGGAACAAGAGACAAGTAGCCAGTCTCGGCAGGAGATTGGAACACGAGATTGAGCTGGGATGAGACCATGGAAATCTTTGAACATCACAGCAAAGAGTTTACACTTTATCCTGTAGGACACACAGAACCATCAAAGCCTTTCAATATGAAACTTTCCGTGGTTCTATTAAGAAATAGGCAATTTAAAAAGCTCCATCCTATTTGGCTGTAAAAACTAGTCGATCACTCTCTATTAGTGAGAAATTTGAAGTTGTTGAACTACTGTGGTTGTCTGCCATAAATGTCTGTCTACTAAATAATTTAATCATATCAGGTCAATCAAACTAGCTATTGGGTTCATGTAGCCAAATCACAAAACTAATGAACTGTTAAATTTGCTAGGTTGTTAAACGTGAGATATATTAAAAGTAAAATATTAAAAAGTGACAGCAAGAGGTAGACTGACACAAGCAACTCATTCAATAGAACTGCAAAGGAATGCCTAGGATGTCAAGGTCAGGAACTGGACAAGTCCCAAGAGATTTATTTCTGGGCAGTCTTTATAAAGGATGAGGATTCAAGTTTACTTACTGGTCACTTTCTCCATTACTAGTGGTTACAAGGGATAAAGTACACAGAGGGTGTCCAATAGGATAAAGTGATGCTTTGGAGAAACTCTTTGATGACAACGAATGAAACTGTATCTGGAGAAGCTTTCAGAGAGGAGCTGAAGCTTACTTGCTGGGGCTGATGCTGCCTGAGTGCTTATGACTCTTCTGTGGCTCTGGTTTCAGGAAATGAATGGCCCTCCTCTCACCAGAGACTGCAGCCCATATACGTACTCACTGAACTCTTCCTTCAGACCATGTTGTTGCTATAACTGCAACCATTGAGAGTCTAGCATTTTTTTTTTTTTTAATGTGGACCATTTTTAAAGTTTTTACTGAATCCATTTTAATATTGCTTCTGTTTTATCTTCTGTTTTTTTCAGCCATGAGCCATGTGGGATCTTGGTTCCCCACCTTGGAATCGAACCCATACCTCATGCATTGGAAGGTGAAGTCCCCCAGAGACTGGAGGTTCTTAAGGGCACCAAAAACGTCTCCATTATTTTTTTTTAATTAAAAAATTTTCAATATTTATTTTTTAAATTGAAGTGTATTGTGTTAGTTTACACAATATTTGTGTTAATANAATCGAACCCATACCTCATGCATTGGAAGGTGAAGTCCCCCAGAGACTGGAGGTTCTTAAGGGCACCAAAAACGTCTCCATTATTTTTTTTTAATTAAAAAATTTTCAATATTTATTTTTTAAATTGAAGTGTATTGTGTTAGTTTACACAACATTTGTGTTAATATTGTGTTAGTTTCAGATGCACAGCAAAGTGATTCAGTTATTTATATTACTTTTTCAGATTTTTTTTTTTCCCATCCAGGTTATCCACTAATTTCAGTTAAAAACAGAAACAAAAAATGAAGCCCAACATCTACATTCACCCATTCAGTCAACAGCACCACGGGAGTGCTATTCGCCACATGTGAGTGTCTGCTTTGGTCCTAGTGGATAAAAGGACCAGTGAAGTAATTGTGGTCTTGGACTGCATGGAGGGAGAAAGACAAGTTGAGTCCATAATCAGATAAACATAATTAGGCACCAGTAAGTTCTCTGAAAGTACAGAATACTATAAAAATGTAGAGTGAGCAGACACCCTCTAGAATCAAATGAGGCAGGAAACTTCCCTGAAGAAGAGCTATGATGCAGCGGTCTGAAGCTAGAAAGGAATTAACCAAATGGAGCCGGGCTGAGGCAGGGGATGGGGACAGAGTAGCCCCGTCCAATGGAAGGAACGTTATTGACAAAGGTCTTTGTGTCAGAAGGGAGATGCTATCTGTAAACAGCAGGAGAACAAACCAAGAGGGAGAGTAGGGCAAAACGAGGATGGAGAGACAGGTGATGGCCAGGTCAGGAGACGTGAGCTGAGGATTTTCACCTTTACATTAAGAGCAGTGGGATTCTACTCATACAGTCGACAGGCATGAGCATCACTTAAACACACCTTGGCGGACTTCCTTGGTGGTCCAGTGGTTGAGAATCCACCTGCCAGTGCAGGGACACAGGCTCCATCGCTGATCCGGGAAGATTTCACATGCTGTGGGGCAACTAAGCCTGTGCACTACAGCTACTAAAGCCCTTGCACCCTAGAGCCTGCGTGCCAAAACTACTGAGCGCATGTGCTGCAGTTATTGAAGGCCCTACAGCCTAGAGCTCTTGCTCTGCAAGGAGAAGCTACTGCACTGAGAAGCCCGCGAACCGCCAACTAGAGAGTAGCTCCCATTTGCTGCACCCAGAGAAAGCCTGCTCGCAGCAGCAGAGATCCAGCACAGCCAAAATAAATATATAGATAAATAAAAATTAAAATAAAACACACATTGGTAATGGAGCTGAAACTAGATGGAAAGATGTCCAGAGAAGAAACAAGGAGACCAACTAAGAAGCTGCTGTAATTATGCATGTGAAAGACAACAATGCCTTGTCCATGGTGGTGGAGGTGGTAGGTAAGGTAAGAGGAGGAATCTATGAGATATTTGGGCAACAAAAACAGACAGGTACAGAAAATGGAAAAAAGAAGCCCAATGGAAAAAACACTTGTGGCCCAATTCTTTCCATTCTGGATACTACCATCCATTGTGAAGCGCAGCTTCTGCTAGGGCAATCCATGATACGTCTTTATTTTCAGGTCAGTCCCAGTTTGCTCCTTTTCTTGGCGATCCTCATTTCTCTCTTTAGCATCCTGAGCAGAGTCTCTAGCTAGTCCTTTGCATTTACACTGGACTTGACTCTTTTAGCCACTAAAACGCATCCCTGTAATTTATTCCAATTTCTACAGACTGAAACTTATTTCTTTCTATTTCTCACCAAGGTGTCTGGCTTCTCTTTTTATGTGCTATTCTTTCTGAGTATTTGTTGTGGTGGTTTTTCAGACCAACAACAAGGCATTTCTTCCCAGTAAAGACAGCATCATCATTTGCTTATTCTACTCATTTTACAGAGAAGGGCGGAAGTAAATAAAATAACTCCATGCAAAGTAATTGGAGGAGATGAAGTCATACTTTTAAAATGAATAAACATGAAACGTGAAACAAACTTAAATGACAAATTTAAAACAGTTTGTGTTACAAAGTTAGGATACACAGGGTGCAATTCAAGACTGTGAAACAACTATGTAATCCTAATAAAATTCAGATCTCTTGTAGTTCAATCCTATTGAAAGAAGTACAATCCAACAACAAAAATCAGTTGAAGATCAAAAGTCAATTTTTCATTGCATAGCTCAGAGTGAACATCAGAGAGAATCCTATACCCTCCTGCAACATTTCTCAAAAAATCTTTTTCCTTCCCTCCCTAATTCCCTTATACCCTAAAGCCCCTGATGAGGCTGCCTTCAATTCTGGACACAAATAGACACACCAAATAAACCTCCTTCCCAGCCACCAGTTTCCAGATTCTTTCTCCCTCAACCTGCCTTCCCAGCTGCCAGTTTTCAGATTCTTTCTCCCTCAACCTGCCTGCCCCAGCCTCATATTTGGTAGATTTGCTTAATTTTTGTAGCTCTTTACTTTCTTTCAATGCTGAATAGGCAAGATATATTCTCTTTAGTATAAGAGGTAGAGGCATCAAAGAAGAAGAGGGGGAACAGCCAAGAATGTTTGTGTGTTAAAATTTTTCCATATGACACTATTTTTGCAGAGAATACATTGCATCCATTCCTTTCACTCATTATAGCTCTAAGGAAATACAATACGTATGTGAGAAAGAAACCACTGACCTTTGGGTGGAAAGGGGCTTCTTCAGATACTGAAGAATTTGCCTGCAGTGTGGGAGATCCAGGTTCAATCCCTGGGTCAGGAAGATTCCCTGGAGAAGCAAATGGCTACCTCCAGTGTTCTTGCCTGGAAAATTTCAGACAGAGGAGCCTGGCAGGCTACAGTCCGTGGGGTTGCAAAGAGTTGGACATCACTGAGTGACTAACACTAATATTTTGGGTGGAAAAAGGCAAGACACACTATTTATGGTGTCACATTTCACAAACAGATCTATGATGCTAACACAATAAAATATTTCACAGAAACTATTTTGCTTTTCTGTTTGTTTGGAAAGACCAAGAGAGAAAACACACATTTTCTCTGAAGTTGCCATGAACAATCATAGATTTGAGAATTCTTGGACAGATATANGGTGTCACATTTCACAAACAGATCTATGATGCTAACACAATAAAATATTTCACAGAAACTATTTTGCTTTTCTGTTTGTTTGGAAAGACCAAGAGAGAAAACACACATTTTCTCTGAAGTTGCCATGAACAATCATAGATTTGAGAATTCTTGGACAGATATATAATCCATGTGTAAAATTTTTTAAAATACCTTATTTGTAAACAAAGAAATCGAGGCACAATGAAGTTAACTACCCAAGGAAATGGCAGAGCCAGGACTTCTATGAGGAGTTTGGCTCCTGAGCTCATGGTCTTATACTCTCTATGAAAGGTTAAAAATTCATTTTATAAGCTGACCCTGGGGTTGTACACAATGAATAAGCTAACTAACCAATCCAATCATACAAGACATTTCTCCATCAAGAGCTCAGTGGTTCCCCTACTGGCTTCCCAAATCAAACTTACCTTCATGCAAAACTTTCCCATCTTTGAACTTGTTCCTTTCTCTTTCATGCAAAGTCTGAAATTTTACCCACTGGAAAATTCATTTGCTAGAACAAATATCTTCTGACAAAAATTAAACATCTTTTAGATAGACAAGCTCTAAGCCATTTATACAGGCTAACTTATTAGAAGCCTTACTTTATATATCTGTATCTATTTTTTCTGTCTTGGAAAAAGAAATAGCAACCCACTCCAGTATTCTTGCCTGGAAAATCTCATGGACAGAGGAGCCTGGTAGGTTACATGTAGTCCATGGGGTCGAAAAGAGCCGGACATGACTGACTGACTTCACTTTCTTTATTTTTCTATTTATGTATGCCTCACCTTGCTTCAGCAGTTTAGGCAACTTATAAGAATAAATTGTAAAATAACATTTAATTTGCTTGAAAGAGAAGAGAGAATAAAAAAAAAGTAAAACAATAAAGCAAACGACACAAAATGCATCCCATAATAACCAATGCACTGCCAACAAATGAGCCATACATTTGGGTCTAAGCTTTCCAGCAGCCAACTCAAGAAGGGAAACTCGGTCAGTTATGTAATTTACTGTCCATGAGCTTAAAATAAACCAAATGCTCAGAAGGATATCTCTGCTTGGCACTGATGTGGGACCCTGAATTCTCCTGGAGGTCCCCATGAAAAGGAGAATTGTGGAAAGTGATAAACAGCACTCCTGGGGCCACCCTTAAGGGGAAATGCCACTATCGGTGGTCAAGAGTTGCTTCTTAGACTGACCTGAGCTGGAAACTAAGTCCCACACCACAGGAAATTCAATAAAATATTCTGGGGGAGTCAGGGGAGAATGAGCTGGCCAAGACACCTAACTCTGTACAGATATGGCTTGATTCCTGAGTATCAACAATAGCAATAACCAAAAGACTTAACATCTACTGATGTGGACGTTAGGACGCCTTATTCCTTTACTCCTCATATCAACTTGAAGAAGGTATCATTATTATTTATCCCTAGATTAAAAGTGAGGAAACAGACTTCAGAGATTAGGCCCTACAACACATAAGCAGTAAAAATTTGAACCCAGATCTGTTGAACTCCAAAGCTCTTGACCCCAAACACTAGGCCTCCAGAGTTTCTGACAGTGATGGACTCTATCCTTCAAACAAATCCACTGAATACTATTTCTCATTGACTGATGACCTTCTGATAAAAATTAAATGACAATGATCTTAAGACTGATTTTAAGAAGCTTGTTCAACACAGAGTGAGTAATCAAGCTGGGTGTATTCAGTATAATGAAAGAGGAAACACTTAAGACAAGGTCACCCCAGGACTTCCCTAGTGGTCCGGTGGTTAAGACTGTGCTCCAGTGCAGCCGGCACAAGTTTGATCCCTGGAGAACTAAGATCCTGCAGCCACCAAAAAAAAAAAAAGACAAGTGTACCCCATCTCCATTTGCAGTTGCATTTAAAGCAAACGGCTTTTCTTCTAAACCCCTTCATTTTCATAGAAACATTTCAGATAACAGGAAAAAGAAAGTGGTTTCAGCATATGTACACTCGGGGAATAAGAACAGACCTCGGAGGGAATTGGAGCTTATGCTGCATGCTGTTGGGTCTTTCGATGAGGGCTTCAGAGAGCAGAGATGGGGCGATGGTAACAGAAGAAGCCCAAGTTCAAAAGGAATTTGCTGTGTTTTTCATTCTACACTCAACTGCAGTGTAGCTATATGGTGCTCACAACCGTCTGGATATATTTAATCTTTAGTTTGTCCAAAAGTAAGGCTTAGGTTGCTGAAGCCTTTCTACATTTAGACCAGACAACTTCAAAACTGATGAGCTAAAACCAAGGGCAGACAGGCCCGAAGGACTAGTTCAAAAAAGATGTGTTAACACTCAAACAGTAACAGCCTTGCAGCATGCCATTAAATTGGCCAATTTTCACATTTCTTTAAGACTGGTTTTGGAGGATTAGACAGAAGCTAGAAAAGGCACAGCAAAGTATTTGGCTGTCTACATTTTAGGAGAAATGAACTACATTTGAAATTACTAACAAGTCTATATGATAATAAATGCCCAAAATCACTTAGCAAGTTCTCTAAAAAACAGACTGCTATATTAGGCATTAGTATCACCTTGGGTTCATTTTCTGTTTTATAAGTTTTCTTTTCTTTTTTTTTTCTGGCTAAGAGGTGCACCATGTGGGATCTTGGTTCCCCAACCAGGGATCAAACCCATACCCCCTGCATTGCAAATGTGGAGTCTTAACCACTGGACCACCAGGGAAGTCTGTATTTTATAGTTTTAATGTGCCTTTTTTTTTTAAGCTTTAATATGTTTTTCAAAGGAAAGCATGTAGTATTATTCTTTTCTACCCTAATATGAAACTGAGTGCTTCCAGATTAACTTAATTACTTCGGAAGATGAAAGGATTACTCTGGGAGGCCCCATTCAGTTCAGGAAGATTACTGGGTACCTCCTGGGTGTGTGAGCTAAGAAGAAGTGCTAACTGGTCCAAGGGGCAACCAAGATTCTGTAGATAGTCACTAAACAAGACTTTGGATAGCTTCACAAAATCCAAATTTTTCCATTTACAAACAAAGTAAGAAAATAACACTTAGAGTCAAATTTTGTGCAGACTCTGTTAAGAGTTTGCTGAGAATTTCACGGAAATATTCTCCCAGATTGCCAAACTTTCTGTTTTCTACTAAGCTCATCTGTGAAAATAAACTGATATTTTACCATTGTTGGGTCCTTTTCAAATTATGCTGTGAGTATGTAATAGGGTTTTAACAATTGGCTATTTGGTTAGATAAGTGAATGAATAAATACCCTGAAATATTCCTTGACATTGAAAACACCAGGCTAAAGTCAAAGGACCAAGAATAATATACAAAACAAACTTAGTGAGAAAAAAATCCCTTCAGAGAAAATAAATGCAAAAAGATTATTTATATTAAAATATAGAGGATAGGCAGAAATGAACTTGTAATGGGAAATTTTGAAAAACAGAAAATTTGACACATTCATGAAAAAAATAGAGGAAAAATTAAATCCATTAAGACAATTGGCGAGACAACAGTCCAGGGCTAAGTTTCCCAACGTAAGTAAAAAATATTCAAAGAGAAAGATTAGGGAAGAAATGCAAAGCTGATGTTGAAGAATAAGGCCTTGGGAAAGACAAAATTAATTGGGGTTACCAGCCTAAGCTAAGACTTAATTGCTGTTTCCAATTATTTGCTGGGCAAATACTAAGAATTTGTTGGACTTTCCCATTCACTCAACAAATATCTCTAAGCGTCTTCTGTGAATCAAGCCCCACTCAGACAGTGGAGATATATCAGTGAACAACTCAAAACTTCAACTTTCATGGATTCAGGCAGGCAATGGAATGGAAAAAAAATGTTAAGAAGAGTCAATATGCATTTTTTTCTGAATTGTGTGAAGAGGGATAAAGAAGAAAAGTGGAGGTGTAAGTTTCTATTATATATAAGTTGGTCAAGGAAACCCTTTTAGAAAGATGAACTTTGAGCAGAAGAGTGAGACATGTGACCACCTGAGGGAAAAAAATCCAGGCAAATGTCTGGAGAGGGAGTGTTCTGGACCTACAGGAGGAAGAGCAAGATGGTAACTGTGGTTGGAGCCCTGTGAATACCCAGAGGCTTGAACATTTAGGATCTTCAGGTCAGTGTAAGGACTGGATTTTATTCCAGTTGCAAATAGAAGCCACTGGTGAGCTCTGAAAAGGACACCCGATTTGATTTACATCTTACAAGTGGCATTCTGTCTGCTGTATGAAGACGCCCAGGAGCTAAGTCTTATAGCATTTTTGAAACTATTGCAATAGTTCAGGTGAGAAACAGGGGCTTGGTCTTAAAGTATTTTGGGGGGAAACACTGAAAAGTGGTAGGATTTGGGACCGGAGAAGGCACTGGCACCCCACTCCAGTACTCTTGCCTGGAAAATCCCATGGACAGAGGAGCCTGATAGGCTGTAGTCCATGGGGTTGCAAAGAGTCGGACTTGACTTCACTTTCATGCATTGGAGAAGAAAATGGCACCCCACTCCAGTACTCTTGCCTGGAAAATCCCATGGACAGAGGAGCCTGGTAGGCTGCCATCTATGGGGTCACACAGAGTTGGACATGACTGGTGACTTAGCAGTAGCAGCAGCAGGATTTTGGATATATTTTAGAGGTAAGGTGACAACCATGTTTTTCTCTGGATATATGCCCAGAAGAGGGATTGCTGATCATATGGTAGCTCTATTTTAGTTTCTTAAGGAACCTCCATACTGTTCTCCACAGTGGCTGTACCAATTTACATTTCCCACCAACAGTGTAAATTCAAAAGGGTACATGTACTCCAATGTTCATAGCAGCACTATTTACAATTGCCAAGATACAGAAGCAACTTAAATGTTCATTGACAGATGAATAGATAAAGAAGATGTGGTGTGTGTGTGTGTACACACAATGGAATACTACCCATAAAAAATAATGAAATAATGCCATTTACAGCAACATGGATGGACTTGGAAATTATCACATTAAGTGAAGGAAGTCAGAGAAAGACAACACATGATATTGTTTATATGCAGACTCTTTAAAAAATGATATAAATAAACTTACTTATAAAACAGAAACAGACTCACAGACTTAGAAAATAAACTTATGGTTACCAAAGGGGAAAGGTGGAGGGGAACTGACATGTACACACTGCTATACTTGAAACAGATAACCAACAGGGACCTAATGTATAGTACACAGAACTCTATTCAATACACTGTAATCACCCAAATGGGAAAAGAATTTGGAAAAGAAGACACACACACATATATATAACTGAATCACTCTTCTGTGCACCTGAAACTAATACATGGTTACTCAACTATACTTTAATATAAACTAAAAATTAAAAAATAAAGGTTAGGTGACAGAATGGACCCAGAATTTCATGTTGGAGAGGGAAAGAAGAGGAGTCAAGAATAACCTAATTTGGGAAGCGGGACAGATGAGGATTAGACAACTATGTGAGTGGTAGTTCCATTCACTAGGAAGAGGAATACTTACGGAAAAGCAGACTCTTGGGAGGAGAAAACAAACAAACAAAAAGCAGTTTTGAGGGGGATATGGATTTGGGGAGACCCAAAATCACTGCAGATGGGGACTGCAGCCAGGAAATTAGAAGACGCTTACTCCTTGGAAGAAAAGTTATGACCAACCTAGATAGCATATTCAAAAGCAGAGACATTACTTTGCCGACTAACGTTTGTCTAGTCAAGGCTATGGTTTTTCCTGTGGTCATTTATGGATGTGAGAGTTGGACCGTGAAGAAGGCTGAGTGCCGAAGAATTGATGCTTTTGAACTGTGGTGTTGGAGAAGACTCTTGAGAGTCCCTTGGACTGCAGGGAGATCCACCAGTCCATTCTGAAGGAGATCAGCCCTGGGATTTCTTTGGAAGGAATGATGCTAAAGCTGAAACTCCAGTACTTTGGCCACCTCATGAGAAAAGTTGACTCGTTGGAAAAGACTCTGATGCTGGGAGGGATTGGGGGCAGAAGGAGAAGGGGACGACCGAGGATGAGATGGCTGGATGGCATCACGGACTCGATGGACGTGAGTCTGAGTGAACTCCGGGAGATGGTGATGAACAGGGAGGCCTGGCGTGCTGCGATTCATAGGGTCGCAAAGAGTCAGACACGACTCAGTGACTGAACTGAACTGAACTGAAAGGATACCAATGTGGACATGTCAAGTAGGCAATCTAGTATAAATGAAAGAGGCTTGGGTTGAGCTATAAACTTGAAAGTCAGCATATATGGTCTTTAGGACCATGACCTTTAGTGAAATCCCCTAGAGATATATGGACAGAGAAGGGGTCTGGAAACTGATTCCTGGGGCTTGGCACCATTAAGAGGTCAGAAGAAAAGGAGAACCCAACAAAGAAGTGAGGAGTGAGGAAAGGAGGGAGAAAACTGGAGAGTGATGCTCTGCTTTGAGGGGAGTAACTGGCTTTGTTCAACACCAACCAAAGTCAAGTTAGATGTAGACTTGCCTGGAGAATCCCAGGGACAGGGGAGCCTGGTGGGCTGCCGTCTATGGGGTTGCACAGAGTCGGACATGACTGAAGCGATTTAGCAGCAGCAGACTGAGATCTGACCATCGTAGAGGCTCCTGATCATCATGAGAGACGGCAGTCAAAGAAGGGGCTTCATCAAAGACTGACTGAAATAAGCTCCACTAAGAAGGGGGAAAACAACTTGCTACAGTGAGTAGAGAGAGCTGTTTTCAAAGAAAGATTTTTTAGTGAGGAAAAATGAAAACATGGCTTCAACAGAATATGGGAGTAAGGAATGTTTTCCTTTGAATGGAGATATTACAGGAAAGAGATGAGGGAGAGGGATGCTTCAGGAGAGACTGTAGTAGAAGCAAAGTCCTTGGGTGGACCAGAGGGGATGGGACCCATGCACAGGAAGGAGGGCAGAGGGGCTTGGGTACCACCAGGTTTAATATGGGGAGTAGGAGGAAGGGCTTTGGGGAGAGTTCTTGTTTTCTCAGATGAAATCAGAAGAAAGGTGATTAACAGAGTGAGAAGATGAGAAAGTATTGGAGATGGAGGACAAAGGGGAGGATGTGCAAGAGGCATCTTAGGAGTGGCCACGTGGAAGGACCAGGGAACCAGGGCTGATGAGTGGCACTGAGAGCAGGTTGAGATTTGTGGTCCTAAACTTAGAGAAAACAGTCCTTACAGAGTGGTTTTTTTCCTTCTATCATGTTCATCGACTCAAGTTCAAGCAAAGAATCCATAAGAACCATGTTTAGCCTGGCTTGGGTTTCTCAGCAGTACTGAACAAAGGGTGAGAGCTAGAATAAGACACACAGAGAGAATGAGAGGGGAAGGGAGAGGGAGACAGAGGGGAGAGAGGGAGAGAGAGAGCAGAAAATGTTTGCATGGATCACAGTACCTACACAGAGTAAGGAGGAAAGTGAGGACAATGGGAGAGATGATGGACTATGAAAAGATGTTGGTTATAAAGATATAAAATTACAGAACAGATTAACAGGAAGAACTTCAGATATGTCAAATGAGATCACAAACATTCCTTTCTCAGATGCCTTCAAAAGAAGTTCATCTTTTAATAACACTGCATTAACAATGGAGCAACATGGAAGCAAAGAACTGGGTGAGACAATCTCATTTTCTCCCTTCCCCTGTCTGATTTAATTAGCTGAGGAGCCTACAAGTATGCTAGATATAACAGAAAATGGTCTTTCAATTTTAAGATCAGAGAGAGTGGAACCTGGGGAGCGTCATCTGGTTAGCAATAAAGTACTTCCAAAAAAAGTCATGTATTTGCCCAATTATTATTATTGTTGTTGTTTTTTTTACTATCAGAGCACAGTAGTATTTTATTCTTCTCATTTATGAACCAGATAGTTCCAAAAGAAAAATAACTGAACTATGAAGTTTCCTTTTCTGAAAGAACCAACTCATTATGTTTGACATAAACATTTTTCCTCTTTTGTTTGGGTCCTAACATCAACTCAGTTGGCTCTGGAGAAGTAAGGCTTTCTACTGACTTTCTTTTTAAATTTTTTACTTTATATTGGAGCATAGCTGTATAACAATTGTTAGGTTCAGGTGTACAGCAAAGTGATTCAGTATCTATTCTTTCTCAAAAATCTTTTCCCATTTAGGCTATTACAGAATACTGAACAGTGTTCCCTGTCTGATTTTCCAAGCTTAAGTTTATAGATCTGAATTCCATTTTTTCTCATTCAGTAGCTTTATTTTGGAAAGTACCAACAGATACACCTACGATCACAGTGTACGATTTAAAAAAAAACAAAAACGTGGGACAGAAAGAATAGAATCATTTGAGCCATTGGGCATTCCTAACAATCTTTCCATATCCAACACTTCAAATCCCAAATGGGGGCAACTCTACAGCAAGTAAAACACCTGCTTCTCTGTCCATTGGTTCTCTTGGGCTTCTTACAAGAGGCAGAAGCAAAAATATGCTTGAATGTTCTTCTGGAATTGATATTAGTGGGAAAAGAGGATGCAGGGGGTCTGAGGGATTTGGGGGCTGATCAAAGGAAAAGATGTGACCCAAGGTCACCCAAGCTTTGTTAGGCAACTGACAGATTTGTATCTGAGGGATGTCCCTTCCAGCAGATGTTGGTCCAGAGCCTATGGCACACAGGGATTGCGACTCAGAAGGGGAAGATGACCAGGGAATTCTCAAGGGAAAAGGGGTGGAAGCGAGGCTTACAGTAACTGTGTGATGTCTCCCAGAATGTGGCAAGGAGTCTCTGGGTCAGAGACCTCAAAGAGCCTCATAACCACAAGGCTCTAACTCATCCATGGCTGGCAGATGTGAGGTGAGATTTCGTGGGTTATGCAAATCAAGGAGGCGCAAAAGGGGTCACATCTGCTCATTTGGGCTATGTTTAAAACAACTGGATATATACAAATCTGAATTTGGCACCAGCCTGCTTTTGAGCTAACGGATTTCAGCTCTCAGTGAGGAAATAAACAACATAGGGGTCCATACACAGGGGGCATCTTTGGCTTATTTATGTGACAGAGGAAGTAGGGAAAATATTGTAAAAAAATTTTTTTTTAATAGAGAACTAGGAGCTTATTGGTTTCCCCTTTTCAAAATTCTGATGTTCTTCAAGGTTGTCAGCATTATAGCAATGGTTTAACATTTATGGAGTGCTTCCTATGTGGGAAGCACTTTATTTTTTCTTGTAACTTTCACACCAATTGTTCAAGCTATATTTTTGTACCTATTTACCACATAGGAGGGCTTCCCAGTTCTCTTGTGAAGAACCCACCTGCCAATGCAGGAGATGCAGGAGACAGGGGTTCGATCTCTGGGTCAGGAAGATTCCCTGGAGGAGGGCATGTCAACCCACCCCAGTATTCTTGGCCAGAGAATCTCATGGACAGAGGAGCCTGGAGGGCTAGAGTCCATCGGGTGGCACAGAGTCAGACGCAACTGAAGCAACACAAATGCATATGCACATACCACATGGGAAGCGCTTCCCAGGTGGCTCAGTGGTAAAGAATCCACCTGCCAGTGCAGGAGATGCAGGTTCAGTCCCTGGGTTGGGAAGGTCTCCTGGAGAAGGAAATGGCAACTCACTCCAATATTCTTGCCTAGGAAATCCCATGGACAGAGGAGCCTGGCGGGCTACAGTCCATGGGGTGGCACGGAGTCGAGCACAACTTGGAGATTAAACAACTGCCACCACCACACAGAGAGACTGAGCACAGAGTGGTTACTTAACTGGCTTAAGCTCACACAGCAAGGGGAAGTGGAGTGGGGCTTCCATGCTGAGAAGTCTGAATGGAGACCTAATGTTTAACCAATAATGATCCAGCCAATCACTGAAGGCTTTTTCCCTTGGGGAGCCAGGGCACACTGGAATTTTCTGCTTAGAGCCATTCGCTGGATCCCTGGAGTGGAACAGCCAACGAAGCATCCTTTCTGAACATTTCCTCCTCNAATAATGATCCAGCCAATCACTGAAGGCTTTTTCCCTTGGGGAGCCAGGGCACACTGGAATTTTCTGCTTAGAGCCATTCTCTGGATCCCTGGAGTGGAACAGCCAACGAAGCATCCTTTCTGAACATTTCCTCCTCGGGTAACAGTGAATGCTCACTCTTCACATTTTTTCCACCAGCACCCTCCCACCCCCGCCCACCAGGGATGCCCTCAGCTTGCTTCCCAACTCCTGATTAACATAAGAACAATGCATAATTGAAAGCACAGCCCAAATAAAAATAAATGCAAATTCTTGAAGTAGGAACACTTCTAACCCTATGCCTTGACCTCCCCAGGATTTTAAATTTATTTTTATTTGTTGACTTTTTGACTGTGCTGTGTGGCATAAGAGATCTTAGTTCCCTCACCAGGGATCGAACCGGTGCCCCCTGCAATGGAAGCACGGAGTTTTAACCATGGGACTGCGAGGGAAATCTCCTCTCCAGGATTCTGAACCTCTCTTAAATTAAAACCCTATGCTCTGCCCTAGAATATACCTTGCAGGAGTGGATAATGCCTGGCTGGAGCCGACTTTCTCGATTCTTGGAGGAGGAGAGGTAACCACATGGCTAACTTCAAAGACTAAACGCATTCTGCACTCGGTTGGCAAAAAAAAAAAGGAACACAGGTAACAACACTGCAGGTTTACTTCTGGCAGTTTCAGCCTGGCTCACCTAGAAACATACAACAGACACACAGTGGGTAGTTTTGCATACTGTGTGCCTACCTTAGTTTCCCACTGACAAAGGTCCATACAGTCAAAGCTATGGCTTTTCCAGTAGCCACGTAGGGATGTGAGAGCTGGTCCATAAAGAAGGCTGGGCGCCAAAGAATTGATCCTTTCGAACTGTGGTGTTAGAGAAGACTGCTGAGAATCCCTTGGACAACAAAATCAAAGCAGTCCATCCTAAATGAAATCAATTCTGAATATTCATTGGAAGGACTGATGCTGAAGCTGAAGCTCCAGTACTCTGACCACTTGATGTAAAGAGCCGACTCATTGGAAAACACCCTGATGCTCGGGAAGACTGAAAGCAAAAGGAAAAGGGGTGACAGAGGATGAGATGGTGAGATAGTATCATTGACTCAATGGACATGAATTTGAGAAAGTTCCAGGAGATAGTAGAAGACAGCGGAGCCTGGCGTGCTATAGTCCATGGGGTCTTAAAGAGACGGACACGACTTAGCGACTGAACAGCAACAACAAGCTGCTGTAACAAATGACCACAAATGCATTGGCTCAAAGCTACAAACATTTATTACCTAGCAGTTCTGGAGATCAGGAGTCTAAAATGAGTCTCACTGGGAAAAAAAAAAAAATCAAAGTGTCAGCGGGGCTGTGTTCCTTCCAGAGTCTTGAGGAGAAAACTTGTTTCCTTGCCTTTCCCAGCTTTGAGAGGCAGCTGGGTTCTTGTTCTTTGGCTCCTGGTTCCTGTCCAACTTAAAGCAAGTGATCGCATCCCTCTGACCTCTGCTTCTATTGTCACCATCTCCTTCTCTGATTCTGTGTCTCCTGTCATCCTTGTGATTACATTAGACCTGCTGGGATAATCCAGGATAATCTTCCCAGCTCCAGATCCTGAGCAAGATCTGCAAAGTCCCTTTGGCCACGTCAGGTAACATCCTCACAGGTTTGAGGGCTTCAGATGTAGACTTCATTAAGGGGACATTTGTCAGCCACTGGGCTTGTGTGTGCTGGGCAGCAAGTCCTTCTTCTTCCAAGGATGCTTCTCTAACAAGCCCTAACGACGCTCAAGTCCTCCTAGATAAGGTTGACAAAAGGATTGGAAAGGCTATGCAGAAATGTGACCTTTGCTAATGAAATCAAACCCCCCAGATAAAACTGCTGAGGTGTACTTAATGGAGGTCTCTGCTATGAGCATGAATTGGTATCACGTTTCACCTGCAGACACCTGGTGATTTTCTGAAAAAGACAGATTACTTTGCACATTAGGAAAACTCACATTCTTCAGGGTCCCCATTGCCACTGACAATGGAAGTTGAGAAATGGTCTCACAATTTTAATGTGAGTTTTTAAATGATTTTTGTTCAAAAGTAAAATTCTAATATTTGAAATTCATTGCTGAATTCCATGATCTTATTCTATATGGATCTCAGCAAAGAAATCAGATATCTGTGGTTCTAAAGGAACTCCATTTTTTATTTCTTTTTAAAAATATTTTTTGGATGTGAACCATTTTAAAGTCCTTATTGAATTTGCCACAATATTGCTTCTGTTTTACATTTTGGTTTTTTAGCCACGAGGCATTAGGTGTCTCAGCTCCCTGGCCAGAGATGGAACCCATACTCCCTTCACTGGAAGGTGAAGTCTAGCTAGAGGACCTCCAGGAAAGTCCCTAAAGGAACTTTTTTGGAATGGTTTTTTTTTTTTTTCTTTTTTAATTCTTAAAATCCCTTCTGATTTTGTAATAGGCTTGCAGCCAAGGTCATTGCAGCAGACAGCAAGGACACTGTAGGATGGAGAAGCCAGGTGGCTCTTCCTAATTAGCACATTAAAACAGTCAATGACAAAAGCCAGCATCTTCCACCTTGCATCCTCTCTCTCCCCACAACACAGCTCTGCTGGTATACTAACTAGTTTCACAGTGGAGGAAACAGGATTCCCAGGCAAAATGACAGGTCCAAGGACACACTGATGGTGAGGGCCAGAGCTAGGATTCCAGCTCAAAGCCCCTGGACATCAAAATTGCTCTTTAAACTCTACCAAGTTGTCTTGGGGGTATGGGTGCTTTCCTTTTTCTTCCTGTTTTCCCATTCTCCAGTGTGGTCCCAGTAAGGAGGCAGTGTGGCCTTATTGTTTCTTAGTCTTTCTTTACTATAATTAAGGAATGCATTTTAAAATTTTATTTATTTACTTTTGGCTGTGGTGGGTTTTGGTTGCTGCACTCAGGCTTTCTCTAGTCACAGCAAGTGGCAGCTACTCTCTGGGTGTGCTGCCTGGGACTCTCACTGAGGTGGCTTCTCTAGGGCCAGGCTCTAAGGCATCGTGGCTCATGGGCTTAGTTACCCTGATGCCCATGGCATCTTCCCAGATCAGGGATCAAACTCATTCATAACCTCTGGACCACCAAGGAAGTCCCTGGTTTTACTGTTAAACACAAAATTTCCTACCACACTGCTATCTAGGGGTCTAATGAATTACCGTTTTTTAAAACTTAAATAAGTGTCTTACCAGGAACTTTGTGTTTATTCTTTGTCATTTTTAAGATGAGAGCCAGTCTAGATTGCTTATGAAATTGAGGGAATTTATCAGCATTCTTGCAAGTCCTATAACAAATTCTTCTCATATCTAGCAGAATGTTTGCTAAACCTGCTTCAGTTTTATTAAAAATGTTAAAATGATAGTTTATAAACTAAAAAATATTCATCTGTATATCAATATATACAAAGTCTGATATTTTTTCCATATTTCAAAAATTTAGCTATTTTTACTTAATTCCATTTATAACACTTCAATTTATCCAAGTCTCCAAAGCAATCTACCCATTTGGAAGCCACCTATGACAGTTAATGGGAAATAGATGGGGAAACAGTGTCAGACTTTATTGTTTTGGGCTCCCAAATCACTGTAGATAGTGACTGCAGCCATGAAATTAGAAGACGCTTACTCCTTGGAAGAAAGTTATGACCAACCTAGATAGTATATTCAAAAGCAGAGACATTACTTTGGCAACTAAGGTCCGTCTAGTCAAGGCTATGGTTTTTCCTGTGGTCATGTATGGATGTGAGAGTTGGACTGTGAAGAAGGCTGAGCGCCGAAGAATTGATGCTTTTGAACTGTGGTGTTGGAGAAGACTCTTGAGAGTCCCTTGGACTGCAAGGAGATCCAACCAGTCCAT
>SJYV01037974.1:722784-734833 GCA_006410875.1 Neotragus pygmaeus | reverse complement strand
GCTGAGGATGAGATGGCTGGATGACATCACGGACTTGACGGACATGAGTCTGAGTGAAATCCGAGAGATGGTGATGGACAGGGAGGCCTGGCGTGCTGCGGTTCATGGGGTCGCAAAGAGTCGGACACGACTGAGTGACTGAACTGAACTGAACTATGACAGTTGATCCTTCACTGTCCAATGAGGTCCATTTAGCCAATCTATCCATTTGGCCAATGTTCTCATCCCCCTCCAAGTCTTACATTCATATTTACCCTAGAGAGGGGGCCTCAATGAAGATGCTTATCTTGTAGCATAATTACGTCATACATACTTCTCTTTTAAGTTTATTCTTGGACATTCCAAATACACCTTAGTTTTTATATTTATTTTCCCTTGCTTCACTTTAATGCCTGTTGTTAATTAACTTTTAATTTCTGTTTTCCAAGTACCTTTATAGGTCACCTGTATATTTAATGGAACATAGTACAGCACACATAAGCAAAGTAAACATTTTCTGGTTACAGTCTCTTCAAGGAATTTAAAAAACTCTCTTGTAGTAGTGTCTCGTATTTTTTTTTTTTTGGTATCAACCTCTGTTGAAACATTTTTATTCTAAAATGCCTTTCACTTGATAGATTTTATTAATTTTTAAATGGGATCATCCATATTTTTCCAATATTCATTTTTATTTGTAATTCATGTCATGTTGCATTGTCTGAAATTTCAAAATCAGTATTAAACATAATGATGATTTTGAGCTTTAAGTTTTTCCTAGATTTAAAGAGAATGCCTCTTGCGTGAGAGTACAGATTCTAAATCCCAGCAACCGGGTTCACATTCTCAGTCTACCACTTACAAGCTCTGTGACCTTGGACAAGTCTCTTCACCACTCTGTTCCTTAGCAGTCTGATTCAGAAAACGTCGGCTAAAATAACTTAAATGTAAGTGTTTAAACATAAAAATGCTTGTTATGACACCTTGGCTATGTTTTATTTTTTCCCCCGCTCTTTGATAATAAACGCATAAATGCTTTCAAGAAAAATTAAGGTTATGACTCTTGCATTCCTGATGTGCATTTAACTAACAGGTTAGTGAGAAGTGTCATTTTCTAAGGGAGAAAAGATTGAAAATAAGCCAGATTTAGAGAAAGTTCAAGGCGGGAGGAGAAGGGGACAACAGAGGATGAGATGGTTGCATGGCATCACTGACTCAATGGACATGAGTTTGAGTAAACTGGGAGTTGGTGATGGACAGCGAGGCCTGGCGTGCTGCAGTCCATGGGGTCACAAAGAGTTGGACATGACTGAGAGACTGAATTGAACTGAAATGAGAGGAAGTTCAGTTTTGGACATCATTGAGTCTGACGCATCTCTGAGAAAAATCAAGAGGAGGTGTTCAGAAAGCAGTTGGAATTATTCCCTGGGGCAGGGGAGGGGGTGGGAAAGATGAATAATGAGTTACCTGGTTATGCCCTGCACTTTCTCATCAGGCAAATTCCCAAAATGCAGAGGAGGGCAATGATCCTTTTGAGTAGGAAACAACTTTCTTCAAAGACTTTAATCATCTTTTGGGTTGTTTTATAACTGCAAGAAAAGATGCTTAGCTATTTGAGTCACTGCAAATATTTTGCAACATGTTTTTTTGGACTGCCAACTAATATTGTCCAAGAGAGGGTCCAAGTGGAACCCAGCAAAATGTCAAATAGAATATGGTTTTCGGCATTTCTCTAATGTCAATAGAATACTCATACTTTCTGGGATGAGTATTCAGAGCATGACCTATTCTTATGATTCCAGTCATTCAATATTTTTATGAAGATAATATTCATGCTTAAGATTTTCAAATACTTTTTAGAATGAGGCTACTCAAGGGTCATGTAAGGTTGCCGCACAGAAGAGGTAGCTGTCTACGGCAGATTCTAAAGGGATACACAGAATGAATATAAGGCACACATGCCCTGACAGTGTGGACTCGGGGCCTAAAACCCACAGGTCCTTCTATGAGACAAATAAAAGCATTCAGTGCTTTGTAAGATTGGGAAGTCGGGGGGAGGTGGCATGGTGGGTGGAAAGGGGGTTGTCTAGAAACTAAAAATAGGATCTGAAAAAAATAAGGATCCATATTCACTTATAACAGTTTCCTACTTTTAAAAAGACTCAAGGTTTTAAAAGTGAGTATAATAATTGTATTCAATGGTCAACTTAGGTTAATTGTATAAAGACTGTTTCCATCTTTGCCACCACTAGGTGGCAGACTTCGCAAAAAAAAAAAATATGGCCATCCCTGAAGAGATTTCCCCCCGCCTCCCCCGCCACCAGGTTCAAAACTTACTAAGAAAAGCATTTGGGTTATAGCTGCCATCAAATGGTAAAGTATTTCCTCAGAGTATACACTGCTTCTGTTATGAAAAAAGAAGCTCAGGATTGCACCACTGTAGACTTTGGAAATAATCTAATCAGACCCTCCTTCATTTTCTGGAAAACTGAGGCCAAAAATAGTTGAATGGTTTGCTGTTAGCTTAGCTGATGAGGCTCAGACTCAGGCCTCTGCCATCTTCCTTTCGTACTTTTTTCCACACTGTTTTAAAAATAATAGCACTATAACATTTACTATTATCTGAATGAAGCTATTCTAGGCAAATGTGACGTCATTCTTCAAAGAGATCATGAAGGAATTTCGAATCACTCCCCAGCCACACCCCTTGGCAGTCAACTCATTCAGGCTACACTATTTAAAACCACTTAGAAATGGTCCTTTCAGAAATTTTAGCAAATAGTTCCTTAGATTACCCTTAGGTTTTTTTGTTTTTCCCAGGTTCACATTAGGTAGNAATCACTCCCCAGCCACACCCCTTGGCAGTCAACTCATTCAGGCTACACTATTTAAAACCACTTAGAAATGGTCCTTTCAGAAATTTTAGCAAATAGTTCCTTAGATTACCCTTAGGTTTTTTTGTTTTTCCCAGGTTCACATTAGGTAGAAAACATATTAGTCAGAAAAGATTTGGAAATATCCTTAATCAAATAATGAGAAACACAAAAAGACTAAAGTGGGTTTGTGATAAGAAAATAAGAACTGAAAAACTGAACCAGTCCTCAAAACCCTGGCTTTCCACGGTGCAGAATAAATGCACCGTGGAAAGCCAGTCTTGGAAGACTAGCTATCAAATGTTTTGGTTTTGTTAAGTGAGGACTGGATTGGAACTGGAAGCAGAAACAGAGCCAAGAATTTGAGAAACAAAACAGATTTTAATCACGGTTTGGATCTGAGCATACCCTATGCCAATCAGAAGGTTGTGTCTGGGGCAGATGGGAGTTGCTATAGAAAACCAGATGCCAAATGCAAGGAGCAGAGATGTTTCAGAAAATAGTCTCCATATTTCCAGTCTGAGAGTCAGCCTGCATCTGGCCAAGCCTTCCGTCTGGAAGAACTCCAGGGGACAAGGCAACATCAGGTCCAAACTAGGATATGCTCTAAGTTACGGCACGAGCAGCATCCGGAGCGTGAGAGGCTGAGAGTGCCTTTTCACCAACATTCAGCCACGAAATCCTCAGTGAATCAAGTCCAGACGTCTTAGCATGGCACACACACCCTGTCTGGGTGGATTCCTGCCTGTCTTTCCACCACCTATCCCACTTACAGCTCCACTCTGCCCTGGGAATCCGGGGGCACACCAGTGGGGCCCAGTACCTGGTCAGGCACCCCTCTGTGATAGTTCACTTTGTCCTCTGTGAGGACACTTTCTGTGTTTGCTTATCTGTCAGCAGAACCATTTTCTCTCCGAAGGTTCTAGGAGAGAATCTGTCCCACACCCTTTTCTTAGCTTCTGGAGTGGCCCGTGGTCCTTGACTTGCCTCAGCTTGTACATTTCTGCCTCCGTCTCCACAAGGCCGTCTCCTGTGGATGCGTCTGCATCTCAGTTTTCTCTTCCTGTAAGGATGTCGATCACATCGGACGAGCCCCCACCCCACCCCGACAAACAGAGTATGATCTCATCTTAATTTAATTACAGCTGCAGAGACTCTTTCCAAATAAGGTCACGTTCCCAGGTCCTGGGGATTGGAACTTCGACATATCTTTTTGGGGCAATACAATTCACAGTGTCTTTTCCCATCTCTCTCCTCAATAGTGAGTTGCTACCTTTTTTTTTTTGCTCTTGACCATTCTTCCTGTATCTATAGCATATGTAACCATATTGGAGGTGCCCATATCCCTTAGCTTGTGACATCCCCAGGTCAGCAGGGCCTCTCTCTCTTTCCCATTTCCCATTTTTGTGTCTGCCTTGCTTGTGGCTGATGCACAGTATCCTGGGCCTATGAAAGAGCATAATTCTCTGTGGCTGGGCTCTGGAGTATATCCAGTTCTGTGGCACATTCCCTATTTGATAAGTTACCATGTCAGAATGAAACATTCTCCAAAAGGTGATCTTAGCTGAAGGATGGGCCCAGGCTGCAAAGTTCTGGGTAAGAAAGGGAAGGGGTAGGGAGATGGGTGTCTAGGTCACTGAAGACTACACTCCAAGGATGCTGATGGCCTCAGGGAACAGCAAGGATGCTGGATGGTGAGTAGGTTAGGAGGTACNGGCTGCAAAGTTCTGGGTAAGAAAGGGAAGGGGTAGGGAGATGGGTGTCTAGGTCACTGAAGACTACACTCCAAGGATGCTGATGGCCTCAGGGAACAGCAAGGATGCTGGATGGTGAGTAGGTTAGGAGGTACTCAATGTGTCTACTCTTTTGGGGGTGCAGGCTTTTTCTAAATTTTATCTTATACTGGAATATAGCTGATTTGGTACTACTGGCTTTTTTTGGTGACACAAATACATGTCTTCTAAGAGAATGTGTCTTTTCTGCAACAGCTTCATGCTAAACTAGTAGATTTCATTCCCTTTATCCATGTTAACTAATACCAACACTTGACCTTCTGCAGAAGGTGGCCCTGTGCTCTTAGGGAGACCTACTTGGATGGCTCTTGACCAAAGGATAAGATGAATGATTATCAGGGAGAGTGAGAGGCTCTACAGCAGAGCCCTCTTCTCTTTCCTCTACTTCCTCTGTTCCTCATGGATCTGCAATGTCTGGTGGCTCAGTGGTAAAGAACTCATCTGCCAATGCACCAGACTTGGATTTGATCCTGGAGTTGGAGAGGTCCTCTGTAGAAGGACATGGCAATCAACTCCAGTATTTTTGCCTGGGAAATCCAGGCAATAACTAAACCACCCACCAGCCATACAAAAACATTTATACCTATGCTCAGAGTCATCCCCCCTCATCCTAGGTATCTAGGTGCTGTTGTAGCAACCAGGCTTGTGTCAGACTGAATGATATGATGGTATAGACCAGAATTACAACCTGGATCAGGATGCAATCCAACTGGAGCCAGAGGCTCAGAAGCCCTGACCAGGGCACTGCTAACCAGCCAGCATCCCATCCTCCTCTTGCTGACTGAATCAATCACAACAAGGCAGCCTGACATCTGAGGCTGGGCCAGTGGGGACCAGCTGCCTTGCCTTCAGCTGTTGACAGGTACAGAGCAGCAACATCCCCCAGCATGAACCAACCTCCAATCTCACCCATCTTGTATTAAGTCTTCACAGTTTAACCAGACAGACCCCCTCCTTTCTCCTGGAAAAGGAAGTTGCTTTCTTTCTTGACATCGACCATTCTGTTTCCTTTCTTTGTGAACCTTGGTGCTGTAGGTACCTCACATGAAGAGAATCATAGAGAATTTATCCTTCTGTAACTGGTTTATTGCACCGAGCCTAATGTCTTCAAGACCCATCTGTGCTGTAGCCTGTGTCAGCGTTTCCTTCTTTTTTCAAGGCTGAATAATATTGCACTGTATGGACAGACCACATTTGGTTTATCTACTCACCCACTGATTGACACTTGGGATGCTTTCAGGTTTCGGCAATTGAGAATCATGCTGCCCTGAACCTGGGTGTTCAAAGATCTCTCTAAGTTCCCCATTATTCTTTTGAATGTACACCCAGAGTGAAATTGTTGAATTATATGGTAATTCTATGTTTAATTTTCTGAGGAACCACCATACTGTTTTCTATAGTGGCTGCACCATTTATATTCCCACCAAGGCTGCATTCTTTATCCTCATTTGAGATACATTGAAGATAAAAAAATGATCCATACACCCTCACTGAGTACAAAGCCCATCGGAAAACAAGACTCCAATCACATCACCTGACAACCTCAGGTCAAGGAAAAAGTATATGTGTCTCTCGCAGATAACTAGGGTAAGTTATAGATATTAAACAAGATAACCTCTACAGCTAGAGGCTAATGGCACAGCCTGAGCTTCACAGCTAAGCCCCGCCTGTCTCAATGCCAGCAAACAGGAATGTCTATTCTTGCCCTTTGGTCTGCAGTCCTGTGCTTACAGTAGCCTGGGCCTCCAAAACTCTGAGTAGGAACACACTGGAGGCTTGGGGGATTTTGGTTGGTTTGAAGGGTACCTAGTGGCAGCAGCCCTCTTGGCCTAAGACATGGACACTGATCAATTCTCCTAAGCTCATTGCTGGTCCTGTTTATTACAGGTGAGCAGACTGAAGAAGGGACATGGAGAAAAATCTTAAGTCCAAGTTACTACTTGACTTGAATTGACTTGAAATGAATTTTCAAATAAGATTTGTTGTAACATAGGTAGCCCGTGTGTTGATGGATAAACTCTGGGAAAAGGCACCTTCTTTTATGTTCTTTCCAGCCCCCACAGAACCTGGGAGAGTACAACATCTTATGAAAAAACTCAAATGAATGTTTTGGCCAATCCAATACTTCTTTCACGTGCAGCTGGAGCTCAAAGAAGTCCGATGATAAAAGGCAATAAGCTTTTAAGGACTCTCCACACTGTTCTCTATAGCGGCGGTACCAACTTAACATTCTCACCAACAGAGAAAGACAAATATGATATTGCTTATATGTGGAATCTAAAGAAATGGTACAAATAATCTACTTTAAAACCAAGGTGAGTCACAAGTGCAGAAAACAAACTTGTGATTACCAGGGAAAAAGTGAGGGTGGGGGATGCATAAATTGGGAGACTGGAATTGACATATACATACTACTATATATAAAATAGATAACTCATAATGATCTACGTGTATAGCACAGGGAATTCTACTCAATACCCTGTCATGACTTATATAGGGAGAGAATCTAGAAAAGAGTTGGGGAACGTCCCTTGTGGCTAAGACTCCACACTCCCAATGCAGGGGGCCCCAGGTTCCATCCCTGGTCAGGGAACTAAATCCCACAAGTCGTGACTAAGAGTTGCATGCTGCAACTAAGACCCAGTGCAGCCAAATAAAAAAAATTTCTTTTAATAAAAAAGAGTGGGATAAGAAGGCAATAAGCAAGAACATGGCACAACACATACCAGCTAACACTCAGTAATGGCCTGGCTCTTTCGACAGGGACCCTCAAAGAGCTGACCCTTCTTCCTTAGGGCAACAGTTTTGGCAGAGGCTGGGATCAAGCCCTCAACTCCCAGTGCGGCACCCCTCCCCCACTCATTTTCCTGATTTTAGGACACGATCCCTTTTTTAACCCAACAGAAAGAAACCTAGCTAGACACAGTCATAGAAATAAACAGATGTTCCCACTAGAGACTAGCTCCCGAGTCTCAAGTGCTTACAAAAGTTTTTAAAACAGCACACAAAAATTACAAGTGAAGCTCACTAAACACATCAACGAGGCAGCATTGCTAATAAACTGAGACCTACTCAAGGGCTCCATCCTTCAGTGTAAACTGCGGTGCGGGAAGCCGCCCGTGGGACTTCAGTGTCTTCCTGGAATCACACTACAACAATGCGGGAGCATGTCCGATTGGGGGGCGTGGCTGCTGTGCAGGACTCTGGCCAATTTCATGTCAAAAACACGTGTGGGTAACTTATCTTTGTGTTTTCCCAAGCTCTACAAACTATTTAAAAGATACTGGGAAACTCGGCCTTAGATTATTAATGAATACACCAAAGGATTTTTTTTTTAACTTTCCCAAAATTCTGATAGGAAAAGAAGATGAATTCAGAGAATTCAGCTAAACCACCAGGTTGACTTGAACTCACTCTAAGGTCAACAGTTCAAGTATAATTCTGATACTCCCCCATCCCATACAAACACACAAAAAGCATTTTAAAAAAAGATTCACAGATAACTCAATACACTTTTTATCTTCCCTAAAGTAAACACTGCAAGACATGAATTTGAGATTGAAATGACCCTTTTCCTATACGTTTCGTACATTCAAGGACTGTAAGTACACTGATCAAGCACATGGCCTCTGGAGCCAGGGCTAGAATCCAGTTCTTGGCTGAGTAACTGTGGACAAGTTACTTAAGTCTTGCTGTTTCTAAATTCCCTCTTCTGTGAAGCCAGAACTATCATAACACCTTCTGTGTAGGGAGGTCATGAGAATTAGGTAAGTGATTACTTATAAAGTGCCATGATCAGTAACACTGAAAGTAACACCTCCAGGTTAATTCTTACTATGCTTTAAAAAATTTCCTTCAATGATTAACTGCCAAAAAGGAAAAAAAAAATCCATAAAATATTATGTTATCTTCAAAAGAGAGCTTGAACTATTTTGCAGAAATACCTCTGTGGTCGTTTTTATGTACTTGGGGAAGAAAAAAAAATAAAACCAGTAGAGGAAAACTTCCAAACTAAGGCATTAGTATATTTTACATAGGGGTTTGCAATATTCCAAATATGTAGTTTTGCAGATAGTATCACTATTATGGCTAAGACATTTACAAAGGAAATGATTTTTTGCTGCTTACAAAGAGCTTTAAGCTAGTGGAGTACTGAGGGCTGACACTCCTAGTTTAAGTCTTGAACAAAGGACACAGAAAGGAATCAGAACTCCTGGAGAGAGAGTCAGAGAGAGAATCTGACTTGGAAAGGTACGTCTTTATCATTCTTTTCCTTTGATCACATAGCTAAGGAACATAAAGTGCAGTTATTAATCAACAGTTAATAGATAATCAAGTTTTTAAGAATTCATACTATTATTTATATATATATAAAATAGATAACCAACAAGGACATACTGTATAGCATAGGGATCTTCCCGACCCAGTGATCAAACCCAGGTCTCCTACATTCCAGGCAGATGCTTTAACCTCTGGGCCACCAGGGAAGCCCTATAGCCTAGGGAAGTCTGCTCAACAGTCCAACCTAAATGGGGAAGGAATTTGAAAAAGGGCCGATACCTCTGTATGTATAATGGAATCCCTTTGCTGTACACCTGAAACAACACTGTTAATCAATTATGCTTCAATTTATATAAAAGTTAAGAAATAGAGAAGTGCCACCTAAGGTGCCAGGTAAAGTGTAGTGGACAGGAAACAGACTGTAATCTACAGCACAGGTCCTAAATGAGATGACAGTCTAGTTGAGGACAGTGAGATCAAACACATACAAGATAAAACAGCTCACTACGACATCACGAATCATGCATCACCAAACACCTAGGATTTGGGCCAGTATCTTTCAGTTTGCGTTTATACTATTGCCTTTGCGACCCCGTGGACTGTAACCTACTAGGCTTCTCCGTTCATGGGATTCTCCAGGCAAGAACACTGGATCTTCCCGACCCAGGGATCGAACCCGGGTCTCCCACATTGGAGGCAGATGCTTTAACCTCTGAGCCACCAGGGAAGCCCACTATTGCCAGCCAGAGTTATTTCTATACCTCTTGTTAGAGTATTAAAAAACAAAACAAAACAAAAATCTCTTTGGTTCTTTCACTCCATCCAACTAACCTTTCCTGTTAATTCCCTCACTGACCTAGGCTGCATATGATGCATATTGGACAATTTCCTTCTTTTATTGTTTCCCCCTTGAGGAACTTTCAGCTTATTTTAAACCCTTCATGCATAGAACTGTTGACTACAAGTTTCAAAAACAATGCAACTTGCCCCAACACTGTATCTCCTTCTCCTGGTTGAGTTCTAGTTTTCATGGGACCGTAAGTGATAATTTACAATTTTAAAGGAAATAAAGGCTATCATCCCATCTAGTCAGATGAGGAGATTTGACTAAAATGATGTCCAATATTCTTTCTATTGGGCTTAGCTGTTGGCTTAGTTGGTAAAAAATCTGCCTGCGATGCGGGAGACCTGGGTTTGATCCCTGGGTTGGGAAGATCCCCTGGAGAAGGGAAAGGCTACCCACTCCAGTACTCTGGCCTGAAGAACTCCATGGACTGTAGTATATATAGCCCATGGGGTTGGACATAACTGAGTGACTTTCACTTTCATTTCTTCTATTATAGATCTAAATGTCTATGATTCTTTAAGAGTCTTTCCTTTTTTTCCAAGAACAAACTAGCTTTTTCTCATGATTTCTCTGTCTCTTATTACTAGTTAGTATCATATATCCTCAAAATATTTTTAAATTTCAAAAAATGAGCATGCACACTAACGCTATCGAATGTCCTTATTTACTGGAAATCGTTCTAGTCATACCACAGGTGATAAACTTTTACTCATATTGTGTTCATTTGTTTAAGAATCATAGGTAACAGATACATGTGATAGAGGATGGTCTTCTCACAAGATGGAGCTCATTTGTTTTGCTTTGCTTTTCTAACTTCAAGGAAGTTGTACATTACTGTAGACACGGATGCTGTTGATTGCAGATGTTTTTGCGAGTTTTACCATGTTTCTCCCCCTGTGTATTACTTTGAGGATGGCACTGCCTGTGCTGGAGAATTAGAGGGTTCAGGATTCTGTGATCTCCCACCTTCCCTCCAATAATATATAAATTAGCCTTTTTGAACCTTCTATGTAGAATGTGATGCCAGCAATTTTCTCTGTTAGGAACTGGGAGGGGCTAGTCTTAGCCAATGAACTAAGAATTAGTCCTTGAGTGATTCAGATTAAAAATGACTACTGTCATCTGAATTCACATACCCTCAGATTTGAGGCTGACTTACAGAAGATTAATTGATTTGAGGCTGACTTACAGATGAAAAATATTCTTTTTCATATTCTTTTCCATTATGATTTATCACAGGATATTGACTGCAATTCCCCGTGCTATACAGTAGGCCCTGTTGTTTATCCATCCTATATATACTAGTTTGCATCTGCTAATCCCGAACTCCCAGTCCTTCCTTCCCCTTGGCAACCGCAAGTCTATTCTCTGTGTGTGAGAGTCTGTTTCTGTTTTGTCGATATAACATCACAATTTGAACACTAGTCATCACCACACATAACTAGCAACTAAAGTGCAAGTGTAGAAATCCATAGCTTAGAATTAGGAACTATTACCACAAAGGAGCGTTTTCTTTTGATGTAGCCAATATGACATCTACTAAAGAAATTCCTTAAAAAAAAATCTCTTATTATGTTAATATTTTCATAGTTAACATAATTTTTATGATGCCAAGTATTTTAAGTACCATTATCATAAAAATGTAAATACATTCCTTAAGTGATTTTGATACCTTACCAAATAAAACACCCCCCCCCAAATTTTTAAAAGTGCACTTTCTATTTGCTTTGTACAGTGCTGCCTTAAACTATTTAACTGCATGAACTTTAAAATCCCATATTAAATTTGGCTGGGTACATATCTGTGGTCTTCTAAGACTAATTTTAGATCTCTGCTATTTTCCCAAGCAGAAATACAACTAAAGTTTTGAACTTCTGCCTCAACCCCTGAATATGGGAATAATCATTCTTGTTTTCTAAGAATAAATAAATAAAATCATGTCACTGCAGTTGTGGATTTAGTCTTTGGATTGGCAACATTCTGGTCTTTTTTTCTCTATTAACACACCAATATTACCCATACTAATGAAAAACTAATGTATCCTACTAATTATACCAACATTATTCACACAATTATGTAAGAAACACAACTGGGATATTTTATCTTACATATAGGTATTTTTTTCCCACTGTAAGGATGCTTTTTAAAAATACAAAGAAATTAATTAAATGAAGAACGAAAACAAGAATGGGATGAAAATTAGGTTTTGCTTAAAGCACAAAAGGCATGGGATTGAACTATAAACCATAGAATCATCCTCGCTCACCCTCCCCCCCCCA
>SJYV01037974.1:712191-722691 GCA_006410875.1 Neotragus pygmaeus | reverse complement strand
GGGATGAAGTGGGAGATCAGGGCTGACATATACACGCGACAATGTGTAAAATAGATAAGAAGCTGCTGTCCAGCACAGAGAGCTCAGCTGGGTGCTCTGTGATGACCTAGAGGGGTGGGATAGGGTGGGGACTGGGAGGGAAGACCAAGAGGGAGGGGACATTCACATACACATAGCCGATTCATTTCACTGTAGAGTAGAAACTAGCACAATATTGTAAAGCAATTATATTCCAATAAAATGAGCAGATAGATCCCTCAAAGACTTACGATGGCTTGCTCCAGATTTTGTAGCTATTCTTCGTCAAAGAAGACAAAATTCAACAGTATCATTAACTGAGTATAGTTTGGGGGAAGGAAAGCATTGCAAAGGAAGAATATTTTATATCTTGGTACAATTTGTTCCTATATACTAATCTCTAGGTCCATCTAAAAGGATGACTTAACAAGCTAAACCTATTACTAGAAGTTAAAATAGGCCCACAGTTTTCAGGGGAAAACAATGAATATAAACAAACTTTAAAAATTACACAGTCCTCTTCTTTTAAGATGTAGTCATATACTGCCAGAAGGTGGTGACTGTGTTTATGGTCTATTTTTTTTGCACACATTTCACTGGATCGAGTTTCAAAGTTTCTGTCTTATTAAAGAAAAAACAATACCTAGGGGAAATTTCAAAGAAAAACATTGATATGATGGGGTTCTGTCTCTAAAACTGAAGACAGGAATGCTTCTTAATATGAGTGTAACTTGATGTATGACAAAACCAATACAATATTGTAAAGTAATTAACCTCTAATTAAAATAAATAAATTTATATTTTAAAAAAACTAGAAAGAAATAAAAATGTTAATAGTGGTTGTGTCTGGTGACAGAATAAAGGCTTCTTTGGTACTTTTGATTTTTTTTACTAGTGATTACACAATATTTTTATTAAAGGAAAAGTTTCTTAATATAAAAGAAAGGAATAAGGAACATTGTTTTTGCTTTTACTGTTGAAGTATTAAAAGGTGCTTTTTAATTATAAAAGGTGCTTTTAAATTATGATTACTCTTAAAAACCCTGTAGGATTTGCTAATCAGTAATTACTGAACAAGAAGAATATATTAAGAGTATAAAATTCTCTGACTTTCACAACAAGTTTAAAATAATATTGGGTTGGCCCAAAAGTTCATTCTGGTTTTTATGGAAACCTGAACGAATTTTTGGGCCAACCCAATACTAAAAATATAATTTCATTTTTTCATTTTACACTGGCTGTATGCTTATTGCTGGCTATCATCTTAAAGGATATGATACCTATGGAGGTGTGTGTGGTGGTTATTTATATCAATTATCAATATTCAGTATATAAGTAGGAGTGTTGAGTATATGTCTAAGCTATCGTTCATAGTTGAAGACTGAAGATGTGAAAATTAAGAAAAAAATATCAAAATAAATTAATTATTTGTGAAGCAAAATCAGTAATTCTCAGGATCCTATTTAAACGGTTTCACATGTCTGTATTTGATGCCTATGATAGACGCCTGTGATTGACAACAAAATATCAAGTGTTCGCTAGACTTGTGGTTGTCAAGGGGGAGGGTGGTTGGGGAAGTGAAGGACTGGGAGTTTAGGATTAGCAGATGCAAACTAGTATATACAGGATGGATAAACAACAAGGTCCTGCTGTGTAGCATAGGGAATTATATTCAGTATCCTGTGATAAACCATATTGGAAAAGAATATGAAGAAGAACACATTTGTGTGTAACCAAGACACTTTGCTGTACAGCAGAAATTAAACACAACACTGTAAGTCAACTATACCTCAATAAAAGTTTTTTAAAAATCAAGAGTCTCAAGTTGCATTAGATGTTGATTTATGAATCAGATAAGCAACACACAGAACACTCAAAGAGAATAATTTAATTGTGGGAAATATAATTTTAAGACAGGTTTCACGTAATTTGTATTCTATGTCCTTTCTGATTTCAGTATAACTTGCTTTCAATTCATTCATAAATTTTTCAGCATGGATCTCCAAAAGATTAGAACTACTTAAGAAGAACCTAAGGCTTCCCTGGTGGCTCAGATGGTAAAGTGTCTGCCTGCAATGTGGAGGACCCGGGTTCAATCCCTGGGTTGGGGAAAATGGCAACCCACTCTAGTACCCTTGCCTGCAAAATCCCATGGACAGAAGAGCCTGGTATGCTACGGTGCATGAGGTCACAAAGAGTCAGACACGACTGAGTGACTTCATTTACTCACTCACTCAAAAAGAACTTAATAATAGAATCACTATGAGGCACTAAAGTTAATAGTGATCCTTTAACATTAGCAAATGTCCAATCTATGTTCATACTTCACCTATCATCTCATACAATTTTTTTTTAACCTTTTGTTTACATCAGGATCTAAACGAGGTTGAGACACTCCAACTGGCTCCTGGCTCTCACATCTCTTTTAATCTTCAGATTTCCTACCATCTCTTTTCATTATCTCCCTGGCAATTTGGTTATGAAGAAACCTGGCCATTTGTCCTGGAAAGTCTTACACATTCTGGATTCGGCATCCAAATTTTCATTTTACATATTTCAGTGTAGATGGTTAGCAAGGTCTAGAGGCTTGATCTGATTCCTGTTTGGCTTTGGCGAGGACCCTTCATACTTACATTCTGTACTCCTATCAGGGGGAACGTTATCCAGATTCTCCCTATCTTTGTCAAGGTAGCAACTACTAATATCTCTACTTGCAGCCAGTCATCAATCATCAGGAATGAAGAACGATGAAATTCACAGTCTTTGATCCCATCTTCATTTATTAGCTGGAACACTTTTATACAGAGCAACTCTGCCTCAAAGATGACATGGTCCATGCTATTTTTAGAAAACAAACATTGCAGTTTTGGATAAAGATAGGACATGAAATGCAGTCCAAGATTCTGGGTTGGCTTCAGTGAAGAAAAGGAAAACTATTAGGGGAGAAAGAGAAAATATCTTCAAACATTTTACCTCTTTTTTAATGGATTTGTAAAGGTCTTTTAACATGTTTTTAAGTGCTCACAAGCAAATAGCTCCTTAATGAAAACTTGTGACGTATCTAATGAATTCTAATGGAAGAAAACAATAGGTCCAGGAATGAGAAAATGGCAGTGAGCCATGAGGAGCACTAAATTCTTCATTTCCCTATGGCTCTGTGACACAGTCAATATTACTGCTACTTGTCCATGGAATGAATTTTATATTTGCACGTAAAAGAAACAGGTACGAAGTTCAGAAAATTCTAAAGACTTGAGGAAGAAGGATGAAGACCTTTGGGAACCTCTGCAAGAGACCAGCAGGTTGCGTGGGATACAGTATTTCCTCTCTCAGCTGAGCGTCCTTCTAACTAGAGCAAAGCAACCAGCCAGCCAGAGTTGCCCTGTGCCCCATCCAAACTAATTTCTCTGTATCACAAGGGAGAGTGTATTTTCCTGTAAGAGGGAAAAACTCAAACTTCATCCTTTTGAGTCCTCTAGGCTCTAGAAATAAACAGATAATGATATCCAATAAGGAGTCAGTTAAGAAGAGAAGCTAAGATGGAAAGTAAAAGTGCTGAGAGAAGGTAAATAATAGAAGCTTTTGCACTTCAGGAAACTGCAGATGTTAAAAAGAAGAAGAAGAAAAAAAGGCTATAATACCTGAATTCCCCTCCCCCAAAGGTTTTATGCTCTAAAAGAGGCCCTAACTGTCAGTTTAAGATACAGCCACACAGAATTTCTAATAGGTCTGCTGTGCTACTTCATGCCTATCTGACAATCTGTTTCAGGGTTGCAAACATCTGGAGGACATGGCAGAGGATCAGGAAGTGCATTTTCTAGGAATTTTAACACTCTTCAGAAGAATGGATAAAGAATGTGTGGCACATATATACAGTGGGATATTAGTCAGCCATAAAAAGGTATAAAATCATGCCTTTAGCAAAGATGTAGATGGACCCAGAGACTCTCATACAGAGTGAAGTTAGAAAGAAAAACAAATACTGTGTATTAACACGTATATGTGGGATCCAGGAAAATGGTACCGACGAACCTATTTGCAAAGCAGAAATAGAGACAGAGATATAGAGAACAAGCACATGGATACCAAGGCAGGATGGGGTGATGGGATGAATTGGGAGATTGAGGTTGACATATATACACTATTGATACTATGTATAAAATAGATAACTAAATAGGATTTACTAGATAGCCCGGGGAACTCTACTCAATATTCTGTGGTGACCTAAATGGGAAGGAAATTCAAAGAGGGGATATATGTTTACGGATAGCTGATTCACTTTGCTACACAGCAGAAACTAACAACATTGTACAGCAACTATACTTCAATATATTTTTTTTTGAGCTGAAGACAAAGGATTTATTTTATTTTTTACTGAAGTATATGACTCACAACATGTTAGTTTCAGGTGTACAGCAAAAAGAGTATATATGTGTATCTGTACACACTTCAATATATTTTTTAAATTGACAATAGCTGGTCCTTAGAGTCTGACCTTTCTGAGAAGGTCATTGTTTTTCCTAACAGCACCTGGAAACTAAAGATCAGGTCATCTGATTTCCACCAGTTTTTCACCACCAGCTCAAATCATGTATTCCCTACACCCCCACTGCAAGAGTAGTGACTGCTGGGTCATTTTATATTTGAGGCAAAAAAGAAAAGTTTATATAAACAACATATCTCTGAAATTCACTTGTCTTTTTGTAAGAACATGAGTGGAAAAGTAAAATGCTGAATTCTAGAGGTAGAATTTACAGTAAGAGTTAAATTTCTCTCTCTCTCTCTCTCTCTCTCTCTCTCTCTCACACACACACACACACACACACACACATACACACACAGAGCTGATTGAAAGGTTGTGCTGTATATCAGAAAAAACTGAGAAGTTCACATACTGCAGGAAAATTGCAGGAAAAATCCTGCATGCCACAACCAAGATCCAATGCAGCCAATAAATAAATAAGTTTTTTTTTTTTTAAGGAGTAATAAAAATAAAAGAAAAAGACTCCAGCTATGGAATAAAATGGTTACAACGGAGAATATTTCACACCCCACAGCATCTATACTTTGACAATTTCAAATTAACTGAACTGAAGGAGATTCAATGAGGATCAATATAGCAGGAAAACAAATCGCTTTGTCTATTTGACTTAATCAATAGGTCATTTACTTGAATTGATTAGCAAAAATGATAGATGGCCATCCTATTAATGGCAAAAAATCAGCTTCAGGGTTTAGTAAGACAAGCTCTAACAAAAGAATGTAAATTTGTTACAGTTGGTCAAGCAAGACATATTTCTATTAAATTGCTAATGCCAGGCTTTAGTCATCCCAACCCCAGAGGAGAGGATCTCTTACAATTCAGCCTTCCCCTAAACCTTTAGAGGGTCCCATAAAATGTAACCCAGGGGATAAAAAGGCACATCAATTGTGACTTCCCTGGTGGCTCAATGGTAAAGACTCTGCCTGCAATGCAGCAGACGTGGGTTTGATTCCTGGGTCAGGAAGATCCCCTGGAGAAGGAAATGGTTACTCACCCCAGAATTCTTGCCTGGGAAATCCCACGGACAGAGGTGGGCAATAGTCCATGGGGTCACAAACACAGAATGATATCCAAGATACAAGGGGTTCCTCATAATAGTGTGAAACTCCTACTGAAAACCAGAATATGCTCAACCATCTGAAGCAAGGAAAGACCATTAAAGATGATTTAGGGCAGGCATTTCCTGGGGTGGAGACAGGGTGACAAGAAATGTTTTAGCCTATGTGCTGGTCTGGTTCCTTGCTCACCTCATCTCCTATGATGGCTCCCTCATTCTCTCTGCCCCAGCCACGTGGTCTTCTAGGTTTTTCTGGATCTACCAGGTAAACTTCATCCTTAGGTCTTTGCAGTGGCTATTCCCTCTGCCTAGAAACGTACGTGACTTACTCCTCATATCTATCTTTGCTGAAATGACCATCTGTCAACCAGGACTATCTCAACCTTCCCACTTAAGCCTGAAATGCACACTCCCCATGCATCTCCCTTATCCTCATTTCCACTTTTTCCTGCAGTATTTCCAAGCTTTTGCCATACTAAACAATAGACTTATTTACAAGGTTTGTGGTTTATTACTATATCTCCCATTAAAATGTAAACCCACGTGGGCCAAGAATTTCCTGGAGCGGACCCAGGATAAGGAGATATATACTTGTCCACTGATGCATCCCACTTGCCTGCCTCACAGCACATGTTAAGTAAATATTTGCTCAATGAATGTATGAAGAAGTGAATGAAGATAAAGGATCTATTTACAGCCCAGGAATTATCTCTGGATTATTTATAGGCATTGATGAACTTGGTCCAAACAAACTGATTTGTTAAAGAAATGCACCTCCATCCTGACTGGGTTATGTGGTCACTGCTTGCATAGCCCAGAAAAAAAAAAGTGAAGTCGCTCAGTTGTGTCCAACTCTTTGTGACCCCATGGACACCAGGCTCCTCCATCCAGGGGATTTTCTACACAAGAGTACTGGAGTGGGTTGCTGTTTCCTTCTCCAGGGAACTTCCCGACCCAGGGATCGAACCCAGGTCTCCCACATTGTAGACAGACGCTTTCCGTCTGAGCCACCACTTGATCTTAGGCAGAAGGGTAGCCCAGAAGGAAATCTAAAAAACAATATATGGATTTACGTGAGTCTTTAGGAAGCTTTTCACAAGACCTTTGTTTTGGAATCTGAAGAGGGATGGCTAAATTTCCAATACAGTGAGTCCCTTACATATGAATGAGTTCCCTTTGGAGAGCACGTTTGTAACTCCACTCTGTTCCTGAGTCCAACCAAGTTAGCCTAGGTGCCCAACTAACACAATCGGCTATATATGGTAGTACTATACTGTGATAGATTTATATTACTGTTCACACAAATAATACATAAAAAGCAAACACAAAAAATAGGGAAAACATCTTTAATCTCACAGTACGGGACCTTGAAAAGTACAGCAGTACCAGCTACATCACCACTGTTTTTATGCTTGCTTCCAGACCTCATGGGCTTGAAATAAAGATACCACACTACTGTACTCTAGGCAGTGCTATACAATAAAATACACAGGATGCACACACATGTCAATGTACATCAGACTCATGAACTGACAATATGATTGGCCATGTGAACGCATGCTCTCGTTTTGAAAGTTCATAACTTGAAGGTTCCTATGTAGGGGACTTACTGTAATGTATTTAAAAAAAAAAAAAAAAAAAGAAGGGTTTTGTGAAAAAGGTAAGGAACCAGCAGATGGCGCTTCAGCCTGCTTCCCCCAAACCCAACCTACAGAAGATAAGCATGTATGCCACTCTGCACAAGCTTTCAAAATACACACACACATACACACATATGTGTGCATGTCCACAACTAAATGTCTTAAAACCACTGAGGCATTCTAGCACTCAGTCTTTGACATCACTAACCAACTCAGGTACCAATAATGGCACAAAAAGTTCTAATTCAAAAACATGCTTACCATTGATGAAATAACTATGTATTTTTCATTTTTGCTTAAAACTAAAAGGACTGAAGAGTAAGCGAAAGTGCTATTCACTCAGTCATGTCTGACTCTCTGTGACCCCATGGACTGTGTAGCCTGCTAGGCTCCTCTGTCCCTAGGATTCTCTAGGAAAGAATACTGGAGTGGGTTGCCATTCTCTCCTGCAGGGGATCTTCCCAGCCCAGGTATTGAACCTGGGTCTACTGCACTTCAGGCAGATTCTTTACCATCTGAGCCACCAGGTAAGAGACATATGAAAAAGCTCTTCTGACAGACTCTGCAAGAGACGATGTTATCCCCAAGATTTATTTTATTTATTATTTATCAATCAGGCCCGCGTGGTGTGCGGGGTCTTAGTTCCCTAATCAGGGACTGAACCCGAGCCATTGCAATGAAAGCATGGAGTCCCAACCACTGGGGGAACTGCCAGAGAATTCCCCTAAGACTAATTTTAAGTTAAAATAAAAAGAATTCTAGAATGAGATCAATTGGAAATTTCAAAGATCCACAGTATTGCAAGCTCAGCTGTGCACAGCCCAGCAGGAGTGTTTCTAAGTAAGAAACAATTGAGAAAAAACAGCATCTCCTTGCCAGTAACCTTAGACTAAAGCTAGAAACAGAAACCATCGTATACAGGCCATTCTTAAATATCAACATGGTCTCAGAGGTGGGCGATGGGGTGGGGTGGCAGGGCTCAGGAGTGAAGGGTGGACAGGACTTGCAGCAACCTTTTATTTTTTTTAATGCTTTGGCTGTGCCATGCGACATGTGGGATTCTGGTTCCTGGACCAGGGATCAAACCCGTGCCCCTTGCACTGGGAGAGTAGAGTCTTACCCACTGGACTGCCAGGGAAGTCCCTGTAGCAACTTTTTAGAAAGCTTCTTCTCTCTCAAACTCACTCACTTGGTCTGTGCTGTGTTCACCAAAAAGTACAAATAAATATATATATTCATGAAATCCTAGGCATAAAAAAAAATTTTGATAATAAGCAGCAAACTTCGGAACACGTACAAGCATAAAAGATTTTGGTGATTTTCATTTTTATTCCTTAGGAGCTTTCCAATCCCATCTAATTCAAAATGACCATTTTTGTCAAAATGCATTAGCAGAAAAGGCCTGGCTTAAGCCTCTACCCTACCCCCCCTTTTTATTAAAATAAATTTTGGGCTCACTTGTTAGGCTCTGCAAATCCTCAGATTGGTCCCAGCAGTGCATTATTCCCAAGGAACCTCTGGGCTGAGTGCTGTGTGGCATGTGGCCAAAATACAGGAAAATGTCTGGCCTCCCAGGCCAACTTGCCCCAGTGGTCTCGAAAATCTGGAACAGACCAGGCCCCTGACTTAGATTCATGGGATCATGATGAAAGTCAGGCTCTGGGTGAATCATCTTGTGTGCAGGCTACTTTCTTTTTCGGGGCAACTTTTATATATATATATATATAGAGAGAGAGAGAGAGAGAGACTCTATTAGACACAAACCACTTTTAAAAAACATCTTTAGCTTTTTGTTTTATATTGGAGTATAGCCAATTAACAATGAAAGGATAGTTTCAGGTGCACAGCAAAGGGACTCAGTCATGCAAATACATGTATCCATTCTCCTCCAAACTCCACTGCCATCCAGGCTACCACGTATCACTGAGTAGAGTTTCCTGTGCAATATAGTAGACTGCTTATCCATTTTAAATATAGCATATACACAAGCCACTTTAAGGAGCTGCCATACATTGTCTGACTTAATCTTTATAACTACCTGGTGAGTTAGGTAGCGATATCTCTATTTTATAGTAAGGAAATTGAATTAGAGAGGAGTTCTCATCTTAGTGCTGGAAACATGATTCAATCCAGGTCTACCTGATTTTCTTTCCAGAGTTATAAACTTTTTATTCACATAGCTACATTATAAAGTATCTGCTGTTTTTATTTTTTAATTGAAGTATACCTGATATACAATGTTGTGTTAACTTTTGCTGCACAGAAAATTAACTCATTTATACATATATATACATTGCATTTTATCGGAGAAGGCAATGGCACCCCACTCCGGTACTCTTGCCTGGAAAATCCCATGGACGGAGGAGCCTGGTAGGCTGCAGTCCATGGGGTCGCTAGGAGTCGGACACGACTGGGCAACTTCACTTTCACTCTTCACTATGCATTGGAGAAGCAAATGGCAACCTACTCCAGTGTTCTTGCCTGGAGAATCCCAGGGATGGAGGAGCCTGATGGGCTGCCATCTGTGGGGTTGCACAGAGTCAGACACGACTGAAGTGNACTTCACTTTCACTCTTCACTATGCATTGGAGAAGCAAATGGCAACCTACTCCAGTGTTCTTGCCTGGAGAATCCCAGGGATGGAGGAGCCTGATGGGCTGCCATCTGTGGGGTTGCACAGAGTCGGACACGACTGAAGTGACTTAGCAGCAGCAGCACATTGTATTTTATATATTTTTTAACATTATGGTTTGTCATAGGATATTGAATATAGTTTCCTGTGCTATGCAGGAGGATTTTGTTGTTTATCCATCCTGTTTCTAACAGCTTGCATCTGCTAACTCCAACCTTCCATTCCACCCTTGCCCCAACCCCCTCCCCACTGGCAACCACCAGACTGGTCTCCGTGTCTGTGTGTTTCTTTCTGTTCCATAGATAGGTTTTTGTACATTGTATTACAGATTCCATATATAAGTGATATCATATGATGATTTGTTTCTTTCTGACTTACTTGATATCTCTAGGTGCACCTAGGCTATTTCTGAAATAAACACACTTAGTTCAGAGTCACTGCTGTCTTGAGAGGAGACACTAGATGTCACTGCTCCCATGAAACGTCGGGAACCTGCTAGTAATGTGAGAGGTTCAATAGCCCTTTGAGTCCCATTATCATGATCTGGGCTCTGCAGAGTTAGCACTGCACAGCCAAGAAGGTCCAAGGATCTGCCACAATTTTTTTTTTT
>SJYV01037974.1:590158-712159 GCA_006410875.1 Neotragus pygmaeus | reverse complement strand
TGCAAGGAGATCCAACTAGTCCATTCTGAAGGAAATCAGTCCTGAATATTCATTGGGAGGACTGATGTTGAAGCTGAAACTCCAATATTTTGGCCACCTGATGTGAGGAACTGACTCATTGGAAAAGACCCTGATGCTGGGAAAGACTGAAGGCAGGAGGAGAAGGGGACACCAGAGGATAGGATGGTTGGATGGCATCACTGACTTGATGGACATGAGTTTGAGCAAGCTCTAGGAGTTGGTGATGGGCAAGGAAGCCTTGGTATGCTACAGTCCATGGGGTCTCAAAGAGTTGGACATAATTGGACATGACTGAGTGACTGAACTGAACTTCTGTTTGTAAGATAATCTCCATTGTGAAACAAAGTGGATACATTATTCAAAAAGTAGTATTTCTGAGTCTTCTAAAATTAACATTTATGGGACTTCCTTGGTCGTCTAGCAGTTAAAACGCCACACTCCCAGTGCAGTGGGCCTTGGTTCAATCCATTATCAGGGAACTAGATTCTGTATGCTACAACTAAGTATCTCTTGCCACAACTAAGTATCTCATTCCACTACTAAAGATACCACGTGCCACAGCTAAGACCTGGTGAAGCTAAATAAATATTTTTTAAAATTAACATTTATTCCAAACATGGCTTTCAAGCATTATAAAATGAAACAGCACCAATTGTTGAAAGAGCAAAGACAACAGATTCTGAAAGACATAGGATCAGCTTTCTGGTTTTACAGTGACTGATATTATACGCAACTGTACACCACACTCTCTTAGAGACCAAAGGCATGAGAAAGTGTTGCTTAATAGATGGGGNGAGCAAAGACAACAGATTCTGAAAGACATAGGATCAGCTTTCTGGTTTTACAGTGACTGATATTATACGCAACTGTACACCACACTCTCTTAGAGACCAAAGGCATGAGAAAGTGTTGCTTAATAGATGGGGAAACCAAGGTCAAAGGGGTTAAGGACTCACTTTACTTAGCTGAGTCCCTGTCACCTGAAGGATCTACCATGACTCAGTCCCCTTGATCTGCCCCAGGGGACTCCTTGGTATCCAGGCTTTGAATCATGTGAGCAGCTACCAAGAACCACAGATGAACAAGCCAGAAATGAGTTTTGACCACATTGCTCCCACAAGTGACCCTCTAGTTGTACGAGGTGACCATTTATACAGGCAGTGTTTTCTCTGCCCTTTCTAGCGCATGGACTTTTCCACAAACTCCCAAAGTGGAGGAATTTGAACTTGGACTCAAACCCCAAACGTCAAACACTTTTGACCCAGATCACATACACTGTGTATACTTTCGGTCAAGACCGGAGTGCTTGCACTCAATCTGGTTCAGAACTCAAAGTCTTCCTACTTTCAACCCAGTGATTTTCATTTCAAGGAGAATTACAGGCTTTTTTTTTTTCTTTAGTTCTATTTCAAAAATCAAAATTTAGCAAACTTAAAAATAAAATCAGAGTCAGTGCTTGTTACACTGAGCTGTCCTTTGCTGATCTGTGGGGGGGAAACGACCACTTGATAAGTAGCCCTGGAACAATTCATTATCCAAACAGAAAGCATAAAATTAGATTCCTACCTCATATCATAAACACAAATAAGAAAAAAATTTTTAATTCTATGTTTACTTATAAGAATATTTTTGAGAATTTCACAATTTAAAATTTATATGTATTCAAAAGAGTGAAAAACAACTTACAGAGAGTAGATCTTTGCAACACTTAGAACTGAGAAAAGGTTACTACAAGGAATATATAACTCAATATGAATCTATATAAAAAACAGACTCAGATATAGAAAACAAACTTATGTTGCCAAAGGGGAAAGGGAAAAATGGAGAGATAAATTAAGAGTATGGGATTAACAGATACACAATATTATCCATAAAAGGAGATTGAGATTGACATATATACACTCTGCGTATAAAATGGATAACTGATGAGAACCTACTGAAGAGCACAGGGAACTCTATTTAATGCTCTGTGGTGACCTAAATGGACAGGAGTTGTTTAAAAAGAGGGCATATATGTACACGTATAGCTGATTCACTTTGCAGTACAGCAGGAAATAACACATTGTAAAGCAACTCTACTCCAATAAAAAAATTTCAAAACAGAGATAACCAACAAGGATTTACCATATAGCACATGGAATTACCTTCAATACCTTGTTGTAACTTACAATGGAATATAATATGAAAAAAACTGAATCACTTAGTTGTACACCTGAAACACTGCAAATCAACTGTACTCCAGTTAAAAATAAAACAGCATGACTCACTACAAAATGCAAACAGATTGCATCTGTCAATACAAAATGACAGATATATGGCAAAAGATATACATTTGAAATATAAAAGAAAAAGTGGATCAGATGGACAAAAATGTGAACAGTCCAACATTTCCAAGTGTTGATAAGGACTTGGGGGAGTAAAAACCATTATACACTGCTGTCTGGGATGTGGAAATGGCACAGCTATTTTGAGAACATCTAGTAAAGTTAAAATATGCATACCTTAAAGCTGGGCCATTCCACTCCAAGGCACACCTTGAGCAGAGCTTCTCAATTAATCTACTGCAGCTAAATGAGTTCCAGGAGTAACTAAGATGTCAATCCACTCTGCTTTAGGGGCAGCTGAGGTCTGGAAACTTGGGCCAGTTCCTGAAGCTGTGAACAGCCTGCAAAAATATTATTTTCTGGGTTTCCCTGGTGGCTCACTGGTAAAGAATCTGCCTACCAATGCAGGAGACACGGGCTTGATGCCTGGTCCGGGAAGTTTCTACTTGCCGGTGGAGCAGCTAAGCCAGTGAGCCACAACTATTGAGCCTGGGCTCTGGAGCCGGGAGTGGCAACGACTAAGGCCACACGCCACAACTGCTGAAGCCCACGCACCCTAGGGCTGCTGCTCCGAAACAAGAGAAGCCACCACAGTGAGAAGCCCTCGCACCACAGCTACAGAGAAGCCACTGCTTGCCACTAGAGAAAAGCCTGTGCAGCAACAAAGACCCAGCACAGCCCCCCAAACTAATTAATTAAAAAAATCACTTCCTACATAAGCCACAACTCAGAGAAGGTTGGGAAAGACTTCCCTAGAGAGACTCCTGCACCCTTGGTATTCATAGAATCATCACTGGTCATAGCCAAAAGGAAAAAAGAGGGAAACTAAACGCCCATCTACAGAAGGAGGAGTAAATGAATCGTGCTAAATTCACACAATATAATACTCCACTGCATGAAAATGAGTGGACCATTCCTATGTGTGACATTATGGGTGAATCAGCGCCATACTGTTTAGCAGGAAAAAAAAAGTGTTAGAAGCATACTGCAGTATTCCACTCTTCATATAAAACTGAAACATGTACAAACATCTTACAGGAAGTTGTGTAAGACCACTCAGTGGTGTCTGTTGCTTAAAAATAGATACATACATGCTAAAAATATGAAAAATTCATGAAACTGATTTAAGAAATTGAGGGCCGTGATTTCTGCCAGTGGCTGGGGGTGGGGCGGGGCATGCGCTACACAAAGAGAATCAAGCATGTTAGCAATAAAAAAGTGAATCCAGTTTATGAAGCTGGGTGATAGGTGATGGGTATACTTCACTTTATTATTATTTATGTCTTTTTGTATGTCTGTTAAATTGCATGCTAAGTTTTTTTTTTTTAAAGAAACCAGTCATTTCCTAATAAATGTTTATCTAAGGAATGGAGAAGTATGCATTTCAAAGACTAATGCTCCAGAGATGATTCCAATGCCTAAGCAGAAAGTCACACGTGTATCTGCTGTCACACTTCAACACCAACCGAGGCTCCTGCCTTCTGTTTTCCATTCTGGCTGCCATCGTTTCCCATTCTCCTCCTCTTCTCCTCTTCTGTGTCTCTCACCCTTGCTCACCTGAAAGCCAATTTATTATATCTTCCCCCAGTCTCTTTATACACCAACAACAGTTATAACAGCTGACATTGATGGAGCTCTTATCGTGAACCAAGCCTCATTCTCGGTGCTTTGGATCTCACCTATTTTCACACAAATTCTGCAAGGTGGTTACAGTGATGTCCGCTGACAGTTGAAGAAAGAGGAAGTTATGAAGGTTGAGAAACTTATCCAAAGGCACAGGAAAAGGGAGGACCCATGATCCAGACCCATATACTGAGTCTTAAAGCCATATTCTTATCAGCTCTGTTATTCCACTTTCCCTCATATGCATGTAACATATTCTATTAATTTTTTTTTTTTCATTTTTGGCCACACTGCATAGCATGTGGGATCTTAGTTCCTCAGCCAGGGATCAAACCCAGGTCCATGGCAGTGAAAGCCAAAACAAAGTCTTAACCACTGAACCACCAGGGAATTCCCACATGCGACATCTGCTCAATATTTCATATTGATTAAACAAAAAAAACATTTAAGTTCCTTGAGCTCAAGTAAGATGACATAGTTTGAGGGGAAGACTTAATTGACTTTTAAATTTTGGCTTTCTAACAATAATATAGTCATAGTATACGGGATGTGAGCAACAAATTGAGGAAGTAGAGTTCTTTACTATAATTGATTTTCTGACAAGGAAACCGAGGTTTAGAAAAGGTAATTACAACTCAGAGTTACANAAAAAAAAAAGTTAAGCCACATTTTTGTGAGTGTGATGAAAAGTGATTGTTAAGTTCGATCTCCCTGGACACATGAATAGGTCATAACATTTACATTATTTTCCACATGAAGTCAAGCCCACGACCCACACAGGCAAAGGAAGTATTGTATAGGTCATGTGAAAAGACAACTAATCTGGAAAAGAGTCTATTGGTTTTCCGTGGCATAGTTCAGCTTCTGTTTAAATATGGGCATTCATTCTCCAGTTGACATCAAGTAATTTCATTGTCAACAAACAAGATAATGGGCATACACCATGGAATCTCAAAGAGAAGAAGCACCCTGGGTTAATATGCAAAAGTCTATTTACCAATTCCTCAGAATTCTTGAGAACTTGTCTGTGTTAAGTGCCTTTCTCTCCTTAAACATGGTACCTTCTGCAGCTTAGACTTCTAAAATAGTAAATTTGATAGCTGCCTTTAAGAACTAAGAAGATTATCTAAAAGGCCTTCAGACTTCCCTCATGCTGGACTCCAGTCTATTTGCTGACTAAAACTTAACAAACAAGGTGATCAAAAAATAAAGAATGAAGATTAGCAATATGTATGTAGAAAAGTGACTCGGTCATGTCCCTCTGCAACCCCATGGACTATACAGTCCATGGAATTCTCCAGGCCAAATTCATTGAAAAGAAATGCCAATAAAATACTGTTTTTGAAGTGCCCACAAATGCCTCAGAAAAAAAGCTTATTTACACATTTATAGGTCTGGGTTTTAGTATTTGTGTTCAGCTCTTTTAGTGTCCTTCTGACTTTAAAATGCATCTAACATTTGCATCTTTTTAAAACGCACAACTTTAAAAAGAACCTTTAAAAAAAAGCAGCAATACAAAATATGTACACATCAACTTGCTATGCAGAATTTGACATCAAAGCAATTAGTAAGTTGCTTTTTCCTCCCTGTTGGTACAATGATAACTTTNCGGGGTTTGTTCGCTCCTTTCGAGGAAGTTCGAACCCCGGCGCGCCGGTTCAATAAACCCTCTTGCTTTTTGCATCGAATTCAAGTCTTGGTGATCTGTGAGGCGACGTTTCCCGAGAATAGGCCTTTCTGGGGCCTAACAGTTCCATAGTAATTTTCTTCTATATGCTATGCAACACAATACATCATGTAGATTAGAATGTACATGTTCAAAAGATTTGAAAAGAGAGAACAATGAATGAAGAGTCAAAAGGTAAATGAATGTGTACAAATGATTTTCTGAGCCTTCCACGTTCTCATTAGAGCTTGGTGTACCATATGCCTTCCATATGTTCTAAACTTTAATTTTTGGTAAGGGATAACCATATGTGTGAAGAGCCAACTCACTGGAAAAGACCCTGATGCTGGGAAAGATTGAAGGCAGGAGAAAGGGATGACAGAGGATGAGGTGGTTGGATGGTATCATCGACTCGATGGACAGGAGTTTGAGCAAGTTCCGGGAGATGGTGAAGGACAGGGAAGCCTGGTGTGCTGCAGTCCACGGGGTTGCAAAGAGTAGGACATGACTGAGCAACTGAACAACCACCACCACCATACGTGTTGCAACGTTCTGGGATAAAATGTTTATTATTAATAACTAAGACACACCAGTCCCTGTGCAGAATGGATTTTAAAATTTTACCGATACATATATGGGAGCGTGCCTTATTTGACTTGCCAACAAGAAAAGGAGACTGGCAACTCCATCCTGACCTCTTGCCCACTCAGTCACAGTGCCAGTGGGAAGCACCCTCGGCCCCTGTCCAAGCAGTCCCTTGAGAGAGGGGGCAGAGCATGTTGGGGGGTTCATGGGAGAGTGTGGGGTTTGGGGCAAATGCTTGGACACACTAAGTCGACATCTTGTACATTTCCTTGGATGTGTCTTAAAGGAGGAGGAAGGCATGCTGAGCAGCTGTAGCCATCAGGGAAAAAGGGGACATGGCAGAGAAGGGGGACCAGGGCAGAGGAGGAGCAGGACTGCAGGGCAGGGCAGCTCCTCCGTTCCATGTTGGGAGCAGCTGGAGGGACGTCTTAGCAGCAGCCCAGGGAAGAGGATTTCCACTCGAGGAGAAAGCTAGGGAAGAGGATTGCTTGCCAGAGTCAAAAGGAGAGAGCTGTCTTTTTAAAACTCCTTTAAAGGAAGAAATAGAGAACCCCAGGGTTAGTAGAAGGAAAGAAACCTTAAAAATTAGGGCAGAAATAAATGCAAAAGGGCTGCCCTGATAGCTCCCTTGGTAAAGAATCCACCTGCGATGCAGGAGACCCTAGTTTGATTCCTGGGTCAGGAAGATCCCCTGTAGAAGGGATAGGCTACGCACTCCAGTATTCTTGGCTTTCCCTTGTGGCTCAGCCAGTAAAGAATCTGTCTGCAATGTGGGAGACCTGGGTTCGATCCCAATGAAATAAAGGTAAAGGCAAAGAATCTGCCTGCAATGCAGAAGGCCTGGGTTCGATCCCTGGGTTGGGAAGATCCCTTGGAGAAGGGAAAGGCTACCCACTCCAATATTCTGGACTCGAGAATTCCATGGACTGTACAGTCTATGGGGTCACAAAGAGTCAGACAGGACTGAGTGACTTTCATTTTCACCATCAATGGAAGGGAGCCTGGGAAACTGAAAACCATACCTACTCTCTCTTTGGGAGCTGCCCACAGCCCTCAGCCTCCATGGACAGAATCAAAACAGACCACGGCAAGACCAAGGACATTCTCCCATGTCTCAAAGATGGTATAAAATCTTCACTGCCCTGAGTTCTTTTCTAAACTAAGGAGTCTGGCTTGATGAGGAATAGGAGAGAGTTAAATAGCACCCTCTCCTTCCAACTCGAGGGAGCTGGCATAGAAGGAAGAGTCGACAAAGAGACCAGTTCAGTTCAGTTCAGTCGCTCAGTCGTGTCCGACTCTCTGCGACCCCATGAATTGCAGCACGCCAGGCCTCCCTGTTCTTCACCATCTCTCAGAGTTCACTCAGTTTCACGTCCATTGAGTCCGTGATGTCATCCAGCCATCTCATCCTCAAGCCCCAGCCAATCCCAAGACTCAGAAATCTGGACTGGAGGTCGTGGAGACTAGACTGAAGCCTATGTGGGATTTTAAATTGCATCAGAGTTTTTTTTTAATGGCCTGAAATGACTGATAAGTTATCTGCCAAAGGTTATCAAGACATTTTTCCCCACGGAGAAGTAACAGCTGACAGCACAGTTAGAAGCATTAAAGAGAAACATAATATGATAAAAGCCACAGATTTTTCCACAAACGAGATGCAAGCACATCCTTTCTGCATACATAGAGATTAAAAAGTACTATTTATGGAGATTTATTTCACCTAATGCTGTGCTTAGTACTTTATGAAGTGCTGATCTTTATCTCATTTAATTCTCACCATGACTATATGAGGTAGGCATGGTTATCCCCACTATACAGATGAGAAACCTGAGGGTGAGCAATGAGAAGTAACCTTATCAATGGTGCAGAGATAGTATGTTTACATGAGAGTCTGTCTGATTCAAACATTCATGCTTCTAAGTCCTAGATAGACAACTGTCTTGTTAATAATGTAACTTGAAAGGAAAGATCAGGAAATTTATATTCAAATATACACAACACGGAAACCAAAGCAAAAATCACTTGAGATCTACAGATTAGTAAGATCAGAAAATTCAGAATACAGAATCATAGAATCCCAAGAGTTTACAAGCCAAATCTATGTGCAGTGTATGGAGCCCAGCCGGAAGTGAAGCATTTACCACTAGTAGGAATTCAATAAGTATATGTTGAATTAAGATGAAATAAATGTCTATTCTTGACATTGCGATTAACATAGAAACTATAGTAGGAGATGTCCAGGTGATTAGAAACCACAACATATCTATTCATTCACACAACAAGTACTTTTGAGAGTTTACTATGTTCCAGCCTCTTTTTTCTAGATACTGTAATTGGGCTCTGAATGTGCAAGGATAATCAAAACAGGTTGATACCTGCCCTCCTGGAAATTATCATATATACATCTATTATGTCACAGTTTTCTTATTTTATTAAATCCAGAGGCTAATGATCCACCTAAGGTCACACATCAAATGTCAGAGCAAAAATTACCATGCAGGAATGCCAAATCCTGTTACAGATTTAACTTTCAGGAGATCTCATGCCGTAACGAGACAAAAAAAATATCACTTAAGAAAAAAATTCCACCTCTGAATTCAAGCCAGTTTTCATAATCATTATTAAAGTTTCTAGCCTGGTTAGCAAACGCACAGTGCTGTCTACAAATGATTTTAGGTCCACCTACTCTACTCAGTAACTGATGTTCATGCATCATTTCATGTTATATTGTTGGTTAAGGTGAAATCGATAGGCTTCATTATAAGGCCAGTCACAAAAAACAAATGACACTCAGTACAAAAGTTTACATATAGCAACCGCAAACACACCACAGCAACAAAGAGAGACTGATGAAAAAGGTTTGGTTTCTATAGCAACTATCGCATGGACCATCTGTAAGCCAAACCAGAGCAGTGAAAGCAGAATGAGCACTTGTGACATCTACAGTAGGTCCCTTTGTCTATTTCAACATGAGGTTAAATTTTAATATTTTTTCTCCTATAAGGATAAGCTCCTCCTGTATTTGCTGCTTTGCAATCTGATTGTTTTTTGTTTGGATGAGCCTGTTTTTATTGAGCCTTACAAAAATGACTGTATTTTCCTGCTAAATTTCCATGCATAAACGAATAAGCACAAATACAATGGATAATTGGCAGAAGCAGAGAAACACAGAGTGTGAAAATGTTTTATGTTTCCAAAGACAGTCTATAAAATGCTATAATAAAAAGACATTTCTTTGTTTATTCAGTGTTTTGTATTCCAATAACTGGCTTTTTGCAATAGCTGTCATTCACAAAATAAAACAAAACAAAACAAAAACAAAGAGCAGAGTAGGGAAATTACAACATAATTACTGTGCCTTCTTCATTACCTTATATGTAATTGTACTGCTCACTCTTCAGCCTCTGCTAAAATAATCAATGATCACTCATATGTTACTTTTAAATTTCTCTCTCTATATGTACACACACATATGCACGTATGTATGGGTCTTTATTTACTTAGTTATACTATCTCCGTTATTAAGTCACCCTTTTTTTTTTTTTTTGGAAGAAACTAGTTGATGTCTTATGGAAAATAACAAAACATTTCAATCTGGGGAAAAACAAAAAACAACCCACTTCCTTTGTAATGAAAGTTTTCTGCCCTCATTCATGGTGTGTCACCCAAAGAATGTACACAGGAAAGGAGAAAGCCATCAGGCAAGGGAAAATGGCTATATCAGTCACATGGGTGGACCCTGAGGACATTATGCTAAGTGAGATAAGTCAGACAGACAAAGACACACATATTGTATAATATCTCTTATATATGGAACCTAAAAAACCAAACTTGGAGCTGTTGCCTTCCAAGACAGACCGCTTTCTGCCCGTGTAACTGTATCTCTCTAAATAAACTTGCTTTCACTTTAAATAAATAAAATTATATAAGAAATCAAACTTGAAAAAACAGAAGAAAGGAATGGTAGCTACCAGGGGCTGGAGGTGGAGTGCAGAGAACAGGAGAGATATTTTTTAAGGGCACAAATGTGCAACCAGTAGAAAAATAATCCTGAAGATCTAACACACAGTACAGGGATCAGAGACAACAAACTGTATTATAAACATCAAACTTGCTGAAGGACTAGATCTTAATTGTTTCTACCAGTAGAAGAAACATAATTATTTGACTCGAGGTGTGTCAGACAAGGTTACAATGGCAATCATATTGCAATATACATGGGTCAAATATAAATTCCATGTCAATCTCACCTCAATTTAAAGAAGGAAAAATGGCTAGTTACCAGCCAAGGTGCAAAACTCTGTTTCAGTCAGGAGTTCACGCTTCACACTATCCACACCAGTTGGCTGGCTTGTAAAGAGGGTGTGCCGCTGCTCACAGCTTGCCCACTCCATCACAATTCCTCCCTCCCTCAAGTCAGCCTGATTATGTCTATGTCCCTGCAGTTGAGTAAAATATAGAAGGAGCTAATCAGATCTGGATGCTGTGGCCAGAGAGCATGTGCTTATTTCCTGGTGCTTCCTGTGTACTCAGGAGACACTGCAGAATATTGCCAAAGCCTGCCCCCAAGCTACATGATCTGATATTTTCAAAGAGTGAGTGATGGAAGCTTAAATACATAATGGAGACAGTGTTCAGTGATGGCTCTGTTAATGAGAACTTTGTTAACTGAGATTTCTAATCAACAGAAGCCTCCTCTTATTTAATAACAGAGACAACCAGAAACTGAGCTAATCATACAATGTTAGTATATATGTCGAGACAATGTTTCAGTGTAAAAATATCAAAGGTTACAAAGTGAGTATCTCTTGAAACAAAGTTATTACCGGCAAAGAACATGATGTTTTTAGAAGATATATTTCAGAAGGAGGTTACACCACACAGGCATCACATAGGATGGATCAACATTCCCAGAGAACACCTGAATGTGAATCTGGATCTGTGGACTCTGGTCCAAACTTCTCAGTTCATTCTGTCTGGCTGCCATTTATTTAGCAAGTCTCTGTTCCAGGCACTATGCTAAATCCATAATCCGTATCATCTCTATATTTGTAAATCCTTAGCAATCGTGTATTGTTATCTTCACTTTACAGATGAGGAAAGAAAGGTTTCGAGGAGTTCAGAAATAACCTACAGTAAATAGAAGGGCTGATTTTTGGATACAGGTCTCTCTGACTCTAAAGAGACTGTCAACATTTATAACACTTGGTGCTGCTTTTGTCTGTTTGGGGGCCTCTATAATAAAATACCAGGGACTGGGTAGCTTATCTTTTCCCCAGTTCGGCAGATTGGGAAGTCCGCGACCAGGGTGTCAGCATGGTCCAGTCCTGGTTCAGAGACTGCCTTTTTGCTGTGTCCCGACACAGCAGAAGGAGCCAGGGAGTCCTGTGGGATCCCCTTTATAAGAGCACTAATCCCATCCACGAGGCCTGCACCCTCATGACCTAATAACTTCCCAAAGACCCCATGCACTGGGTTGGTTAAAAACGTAATTGGGGTTTTTGCATAAGATGTTACCAAACAACTCGAATGACCTCCTCGGCCAGCCCAGTACTTAATACAATCACCTTTGGGTGTTAGGATTTCAACATATGAAATTTGAGGGGACACATTCAGACTCCAGCAGATGCCTCATTTGAGAATTGGGGAAACTGGGGCATAGGGAAGATAGTCTTCTCAATCATTACCAGAAAAGGAACTGGAAATTAGATCTATTCACCCTGAGGACACTTGTCTTCCAAACCACGCAAGATGGCCTTCACAGTTCGGTCCATACCAACCAAAGGAATCAGTAGAGTTATCCTGGCAATGCTGGGAAGTCATCCATCATCTTTTTAATGAAGGATAATTGCTTTACAATATTGTGTTGCTTTCTGCCATGCATCAACATAAATCAGCCATAGGAACACATGTGTCCCCGCCCCAGTACAGAAGGTATCTGAGAATTACACAGGATTGAACTCTCAACTGTAAATATGTCCAAAATCATTGAGGAGTTCCTTCCAGAGGACAGAGTGAAGAAAAAAAAAAATCCCTAACATCTAGTGATGGCCTACAGTTCTTTATGACTTTGTGTTTCTTTCTCAGTTAAACTGAGAGGCTTTTGTTCACCTGGCTTCCTGCATCCCAGGGACCCAGAGCTGCTCAAGGCCCTCAAGTAGCTAGACTTCCTCATCACTAATCAGCCATCATAACTAGAAAGACCCGCATGTGTGCTGAGCAAGGTGGCAGAGAGACGAGAGTCAAAAGATGACTGAGAGTTCACGAACAGATGAATGGATAAAGAAGATGTGGTACATGGTTATACTTATAATGGAGAACCAGCAAGGGCCTCCTGTATAGCACAGGGAACTCTGCTCAATGTTATGTGGCAGCCTGGATGGGAAGGGAGTTTGGTGGGGAGAGTGGATACCTGTGTATGTATGGCTGAGTCCCTCTGTTGTGCACCTGAAACCGTCACAGCATAGTTGGTTACACTCATCGTCCCACAACAGGTTGACCTTAACTATCTAGGGTGGGCCCCTACTGTTTTCATGGTGCACTGTTCCTGTGCATTCTCTGCTCTGCCACCAGATGCGCTTTCAAAACCAAATCTAAGGATGCCACACTCTGCTTACCACCCTACAAAACTTTTCCATTGCCCTCGGCACAATGGCTTTAAGACCTTAACTGGCTTTAAGACCTTTTATGATACATCCCCATCTTTTTTCTCCTGCTCGTCTCTCATTTACGGGAAACGTTCAGTTTCTGGAACACACTGTGCTGCCTGAGATCCCTCATCTCTCCACTTCCCTCAAACCCACATCCCACTGGCTCCCACCACTGCCACCTTCCCCAATCCTTGGCCTGGATACATTCTATCAAAATCTATCTTAAGGTTTCAATAAGACATTGCCTCTTTCAGGAAATCTTCCATGACATCCCTCCTCTCCCCCACCAAGTCTCCCACACTTAATCCAGAGGAAGTCACTCAGATGGGTGAGATCTCAGGAACAGATAGAGAAAAATGGCAGGTGGGTGGCTGGCTGGTTGGGTCTTCTCCTATTGAAAGAGTAGCTGAAAGGAATATCCTTGAAGGATTTGAAGCTACTCCTACCTACACCATCATATTCTTGGACCCTATGTATCTGGAAAAACCCATGTGACTATGTCTTTTTTTATTACACTGATCGTCTTGCCTCTGGGTCATGGGAACAAAGCTAGTGTGAGAGTCCCTTTCTGATTAGCATGTGTTGAGAGTCTGCTATTCTAAAAAGTGCTGCTGCTGCTAAGTCGCTTCAGTCGTGTCCGACTCTGTGCGACCCCATAGATGACCTCCCACCAGGCTCCTCTGTCCCTGGGATTCTCCAGGCAAGAACACTGGAGTGGCTTGCCATTTCCTTCTCCAAGTGCCATTGCCTTCTCCCTAAAAAGTACAGAGGATACTAATGTGAGTTAAACATCCTGGGGCCTCATGGAGCCTTAATAGTGAAGGGGCTCAGGGGGCAAGAAGATCATCCAAAGGCTTATCTGTGATGTTACCACAACTCTATTGCTCATCTGAGCTTTACTGGAGCCTTAACACAGACACACGGTTAAAATGGTCTTCAACCAGGGTCTCGGAGCAGAACTATTACCAGCATGTACAGTGGCTTTGTTTCAATCAGCAAGGTTGATCTCCTCCAGAGAGATTCATTAGAAAGAAGCAACCCTTCCTTTAGACCAGCCAGAGAGACAGGTTAATTTCAAGCCCCACTTGGGGGAGCTTAGCAGGTCCTCCTTTTGCAGAGGAACCAACAAGCATGACCAGCACAACCACATGGAGTGAACAAGCCTCACGAGACCTGTCTCTGACCCACATCCTTTTTTCTATTTTTTAAAAAATTAAACAAAAATTTATTGGAGTATATAGTTGATTTACCGTGTTATGTTAGTTTCAGGTGTACAGCAAGTGAATCAGCTATATGTATACATATATCCACTCTTTTCAGGTTCTTTTCCTTTATAGGTCAGTTTAGAGTATTGGGCTTTCCTTGTGGCTCAGATGGTAAAGAACTTGCCTGCAATGCAAGAGAACTGGGTTCAGTCCCTGGGTTGGGAAGATCCCCTGGAGAAGGGAAAGGCTACCCACTCCAGTATTCTGGCCTGGAGAATTCCATGGACTGAATAATCCATGGGGTTGCAAAGAGTTGGACACAATTGAGTGACTCACAATTCACATAGAGTACTGAGTAGGGTTCCCTGACTATACAGTAGGTCTTTATTAGTTATCTATTTTATATATAGTAGCAGTGTGTATATGTCAATCTCAATCTCTCAATATATCCTCCCCCAACAACCACATCCCTTTTTCATCTGTGACCACTGACCCACAATCCCACATAAAGAGGAATATGTGTGGTGCTCAAGGTTTCCAACTTACAGTCAGAAGGAAAGAAGGACCTGGAGAGTTAGTCTTCCCACCAACAGGGGATAAAGTGTCATAGACACCTATAGAAACCACCTCCCATTATAGAACTGTTAAAAATGGAGACTTGGACTCCACACAAAAGCTGCAACTGATTCTATCTCTTTTCATTTGTTTTGTTTGCATTAGGGATGTATTCCACCCCTGTTGAACAAATGCCAGTCCTTGGAGTTAAATCAATGAGATAAAAATCATCATCTCCATCCTCAGGGCCAAGTGTCCTTTCTTTGTTTGCCTAAGACACAAGAAAACTTGATCACTGATGTTTATTGCATCTTTGTAGAGCCTGCTTCCTTTCCCAACGCATCTTTCCAACAGTGTTGAAGTAAAGTTATACCACTGAAAAAATATAATAAACCTAATAAAGCTACTCAACTTGGTCTCAGAGTCTGCCTCTCAGAGAACCCAATGTGTGACATTGACTGTGGTCCCATTTCATCAATTCATCAGTTGGGAAAAGAACACGATCCTATAGAATAAGGTCATAGGTTAAAACCCATGTGACTCATTCATTTCATAGTAAAAGAAAGCCTTATTCAAGGAACATAGAACAAACACTTTCCACAGAATAATGGCTCCCCTCAAACCATCTTCTCCTGCAGGGAGATCCACATCACTTGTAGGCATGGATCAGGATTATCATCTTCACAGTCATAGGAAAGCAAAGTGGCAGAGAAATACACACATGTAAAAATGTAATTCTTTTAAGAACTAAGTGGGAGGGAAGAAGAAACTCTAGGAAGAGAGAAATATTTAAAAGGTGATATCAGTTAAAGAATATTTCCACAGTGCTGACAATCATGTTCAACTCTTTGCAACCCAATGGACTGTAGCCTGCCAGGATCTTCTGTCCATGGAATTCTCCAGGCAAGAATACTGGAGTGGACAGTTATCCTTCATATTCCATACCCCAATCCACAATATCATCTTCACCAAAGGGGATGTTTCAGCTTGTTCAACTGTTTTGACCTAAAGAATGTCCATATCTTGGGTGTATTTGTATGGTGGAAGGGGAGAAGCTGATTTCCTCCCTTGCAGGTTGACAAGCTCCGCTAGACCAACAAACATACTTTTCTTGGAGAGCTGCGATCACCTCTGACTTGATGCAAGCACATTTGCCTTTCCCTGTCTTAGGTTCCAAACAGTTGAATACCAATATTCAAGTTGTCCCAAAGCTCCCCTAGTTATAGGATTCTATAGTCCTTAAACATTAGCAAAAAAGGGAAATTTTGAAATTGAAAACATTTTTCATAAAATTTAACTTAAATCATTTTATGGCAAATCACATAATCTCCCCAAATTACAATAATTACTACTTGGTTGGTGTGGCTAATGGGAACACACCCTCAGAAAGAGTAAGTTTCCAATTGAGTGGCATGTAGACCCATCATGATGTAGAAGGAAATACGAACAGGTTCTGAATTCCCAGGGCTGCCTTTCCCACTCTCTCCTATCAGAGTCTGAAGTCACCACCATCTTGTTTGCAGCCTGTGTTTGAGGTCATCAGCCAAGTGCTGAGGTTCAACAGAATGTGCCACAGGTCTTCCATAAACACTTGTCAAATGGATTTTGTAAAAAATATGGTATCAAAATGACCCACATAAAGGAAAACCAAAACCAACAGATGTTTTCTTTGCCTAGTAGGTAGGCTAGAATTTAAAAGAATGATAATATCCAATGTTGATGAAGATGTGATAGAAAATGTGGGGGTAGTGTATCTACTGCTCTGGGAGAATAAATTCGCAATAAAATATGAGCTTTAAAAATATCTGTACTCATATGCTAAGCAATTCAACTACCAGAAATCTATCTCCAGGCAATAATCTGATACCAATGTTCACCATTTTTCTTCTTGTAATAATGTAATAATGGGGAAAAAATGAAGACAACCCAAAATGTTTTATAATAAGAATCGCCTCAACTACTACTATTAGAAAGTCAAATACTATAGAGCCACTGAAAACCCTAATAGAACATCTTGCTAAGCAAAATGGAAAAAGTACCCAATAGTCAACTTAATGGAGGAAAATGTGATAGTATTAAGGAAATAATATGAAATAATTTTGTTTAAAAATACCCAGGGATCGAACCCAGGTCTCCCGCATTGCAGGGAGACGCTTTAACCTCTGAGCCACCAGGGAAGCCCTTAAAAATACTCCCAAATACGTGCATCCAAGAAGGACATAAAAATGCAGTATCGTAGGAGATATGCAATTATGTTTACCTCTTTATTGTTCTTTTTAAAATTCCTCTTCAATTAATAAGAATTATTGGTTAAATAGTTTCACTTTTAATGGACTGTTTGTAAGCATTAAGTTCTCTTTCAAAATAAAGCCCTCAATGTCACAACTGAAACTATGAAATTAGGCATTCTGAAAATATCAGAATGTTATCAAAACAGGAAAGTCCAAGATTTTCAAGATGCAGATACTTTGAAAGAACTGTTTTTTTTCCTACTAGACAATCCTCTAAAGTTTATTTCTTAACTCTTTCCAGAACTCAGAACTACTGATCTGAGTTCAAGTTTTATAATACAAAACTCACACACACACCAGAAAAAAAAAAACCATATCTTAATAGTGGGTATCTCATTATATATTCAGAGAAGGCAATGGCACCCCACTCCAGTACTCTTGCCTGGAAAATCCCATGGATGGAGGAGCCTGGTAGGCTGCAGTCCATGGGGTCGCCAAGAGTCGGACACAACTGAGCGACTTCACTTTCACTTTTCAGTTTCATGCATTGGAGAAGGAAATGGCAACCCACTCCAGTGTTCTTGCATGGAGAATCCCAGGGATGGGGGAGCCTGGTGGGCTGCCATCTATGGGGTCGCACAGAGTTGGACATGACTGAAGTGACTTAGCAGCATTACATATTAGCTTTCTTTTCTATACTAACTATATATTATTTAAAAACTTTTTAATTTTATACTATAGTTGCTTTACAATGTTGTGTAAGTTTCAGGTGTCCAGCAAAATGATTCATTTATACATATATCTACTCCTTTTCAGATTCCTTTATAGGTTATCACAAAATACTGAGTAGAGTTCCCTGTGCTATATACAGTATGTCCTTGTTGACTATCCATTTTATATATAGTTGTGTGTATATATTAACCCCAACCTCTATAAATTATTTTTATAATTAAAAAAACTATTTTCATTTAAAATATTCTTTTCAGGGACTTCCACAGTGGTCCAGTGGTTGGGACTCCATGCTTCCACTTTTGGGGGGTACAGGTTTAGTCCCTGGTCAGGAAACTAAGGTCCCATATGCCACATGGTATGGTCAAAAAATTTTTTTAAGATTAATAAAATATCCTTTTCATATGTTATAGGCAGATATCTTTTACTTTTTAGTAAAAGCTGAAATCAGGTATATTTTTATTTTCCTATAGTCCCCAAATTTTCCAAATTAAGTGTATGTTATTTTTATAATAAAAATTTGATTAGAAATATACAAAGAAAATGGCCCTAAGTTTCAAAGCTGACTGAAAATTTTGAAGCTTTGGAAATAAAACTTTCAACAGCAATTGGAACATTGAGGGGTGTGTTTGTTGTTGTTTTAGCTAATGAAAACCTGAAACTGAGTACAGTATGCAAATGTCACTAGACAAGGTCTGTCTACCTGCAAGGAAGGGTCATTATCCAAACATGATAAGGACAGTCCAGGAAACTCACACTACCCCCAGCCCCTGGCATCGTTCACCACCACCACTGGGATGAGCCCTTCATTTAATGACTCCGCAATCACATCTTGATTTTCCTAAAAAGGCAGAAACATTTTAAAAGCCAGAGATTAGGCATTTTTGCATCCTTAGCAAAAGCATTGTTCAGTCTTTATAAAGTCATTGGACTTCGAGTGTGCTGAATCAAAACAGTCTTAAAAGTTGATGCACATCATTAAGTTACTGAATGTACTAGAGGAAAAGCTTTAAACAAAGATAATTCATTTTATTAGATGAAAAAACATCCCCTGAGGGCTATTTTGCCCATATTGTATAACTCAAAAGCTCCTCTGAAATTTCCCCTAACACTCTTTTTTTTTAAAAAGAAAAAAAAAAAAAGAACCCTTTATGTGCTAAGTTATAGACTGTCTTCCTAAAAAGAATCCCTGCTTTTCCTTATTAAAGTAACCCTGTCATGTGATCTACCTCTCATTTTTGGCTATTCAAACCAAGGATCAGAAAGTTGATACATAACAGGATATTTCAGTTATCTTTACAAAATTGAATGTACACCCTAAATTACAAAAATGTCCAAGCAAGTCAACTGGATGGTCTTTTTCAGATGAACTTACTTTCATGTGCTATCATTTACTGGGTATTTATAATGATTATTGTTGTTGCTGTTTTAGTCACTAAGACACATCTGATTCTTTGGGACCCCATGGAATGTAGGCTCCTCGGTCCATGGCAAGAATATTGGAGTGGGTTGTCATTTCCTCCTCCAGGAGATATTTCTGATCCACGGATTGAGCCTATGTCTCCTGCACTGGCAGGTGGATTCTTTGTCACTGAGCCACCAGGGAAGCCTCATAAAGATCAGAACAGCCGTTTTCCAGAATGTGATGGCAGCAAGTGATGGAGAACTTCCTGTTAATCATATGTAACTGATGCTCTAGCTGCTTCTGCCACTGCGAGTTTTTCCTCACAATTCTCCCTGGCTCCTGGTATCCATGATCCCTGGTCTTCCTCCAAAGCCCTATCACTTCTGCCCATTCCACCCCTTCTGTTGCCTCTCAATTTGTGTCCCTTCTTCAAAGAAGCCTTCCGTGACTACCCAGCTTGACTGACTTCCTCTCCTCTTATGGCTCACAGCAACCTGTGCCCTTCCTTCCCAGCACTTCTCAGTTTGTTGATTAATTGTCACCTTGTCCCCACTCAAGGCAGGAAGTTCCTCGGAAGTCAGGACAGTGTACCGACTGACCATTAAGTCCCCAGTGCAGAGCACAGGGACAGCTACATAGATACTACTCCATTCATTTTTGGAATGATTTTGATTGAATGAACTTCATTCCCAAGGGAAATCCAATGGTGTGGACGTACCTTCAATCAGATACTTATCTGCGTCTCTGTTGCGAAGCCCACTCAAAGAGGTCTTTCTAGAACACCTCTCAGGTACCACTATGGATCACCTGACTCCAATTTATGCGTTTTAAAACCACTTATCACCCCTGACACACATTGATCTGTTTACTGTCTGTGCTGGAGAAGACTCTTGGGAGTCCCTTGAAATGCAAAGAGATCAAACCAGTCAACCCTAAAGGAAATCAACCCTGAATATTCATTGGAAGGACTGTTGCTGAAGCTCTAATACTTTGGCCACCTGGTGCAAAGAGTGGACTCACTGAAAAAGACCCTGATGCTGGGAAAGACTGAAGGCAAAAAGAGAAGAGGGCAGCAGAGGATGAGAGGGTTAGATAGCATCACTGACTCAATGGACGTGAATTTGAGCAAACTCCGGGAGACCCTGGAGGACAGAAGAGCCTCCTGTACTGCTGTCCATGGGATCACAAAGAGTCAGACATGACTTCGCGACCGAACACAACCACCATTATGTCAGCACCACGGGAATCTGTTTTTTTTCATTGCTGTCTGCTGTGTCCTGAGCACTAAGAAGAATGTCTAGAGTGTGGTAGGCACTGAATACAGATTTGCTGAATGAATGAATGAGCTGAGTATGCAAGGAAAGATGTACCCATCAGGGTACCACTCACACATCCTCATTTCTGCTTTCTGATCATCTCTGCCCATCTGTTGCCAGCCTTCCGTCAAGGTAAAAGATGTATTTCCACTTTCCTTTCTGTTTTCCAAATGCAAGCTACTCTGACATCAGTACTATTTCAGTTAGTATATAAAAACAAGTACCCTGCTAGAAACTGTGTCCAAAACAGCCTGACATGCCAGAACAAATTCATTCCTTTCAACATTTCCAGGGCAACAGCAAACCCAAGATGACCTTCTGGGTACCTTTTGCCAAAATGCACTATAGTCCAGCTCAAATCAACACTCACCACAAGCAGCTGAGCTCACCATATACATGTAATTTAAATAACATGTTTCCCATCTGCAAGTACTTTGCATACAATTTAAGGGAACTGGTTTGGTGAATAAAGTTCAAGTTGAACAAAATCAAGCTACCCAGGGACTCTCTTAAAGTTAGTTGGCTGTAACCTTGAAAAGGGTGACTTCTTAAGAGCATGTCAATGAAATCTCCATTAAAAAAAAAAAAATTCCACTTGAGGACCATTCCACAAACTACATAAACAGTACTCCTCAGAACTGTCAAAATCATCAGAAACAAGGTCAAGTCTGAGAAACTGTCACAGTGACGATGCACCTAAGGCAAGATAACGACTGAACAGAATGTAGTGTTCTGGATGGGATCCTGGAAGAGAAAGAGAACACTGAGGGAATCTGAATAAAAGATGGACTCTAGTTGGTGATGATGTATCTTTACTGGTTCACTAATATGGTAGTGAACTTATCATACTGAACTAAAATCTCAGTGGGGTTTCCCAGGTAGCAGCAGTGGTAAAGAACCCACCTGCCAATGCAGGTTAGATGTAAGAGATGGGGTTTCAATCCCTGAGTTGGCAAGATCCCCTGCAGGGGGCATGGCAATCCACTCCACTCTTGCCTACAGAATTCCACGGACAGAAAGCCTGGCAGGCTACAGTCCATGGGGTCACACAGAATTGGACAGAACTGAAGTGACTTATCTCGCAAGATCTGAGTATACAGGTGACGTGGTGGTGGTCACGTGAGAACTCTGCATACCGTATTCACAGCAATTCTGTAAATCTAAAACTATCTTAAAACAAAAAGTGAACAAAAGCTTTCCTTCAGTGTTGTGAACTTAGGTGCTTAATTTTTCCCAAACCCTGAAGCCTCAGTAGTAAAATCTAGGTTTGCCATCATTTCAAGAAACTCGCCTTTCTCCTGCAGTTTTCAACAGAATGCAATTAACCTCAACACCTATAAAGTGAACACCTGCCCCAGGCCTGGCACTGGGATAGGTTGACAGTGACAATTAAGATGGTTAAGATAAAATCCATGCTTTCCTCAAAAATGAGTGCAACACCCAAAAAACTAACCCCCAAGGAAGCATGTTCTGTGTAATAAGAGCTAACACTGGCTGAGCCTACTTCAAGCATTTTTCATGGATGAGCTCTCTTCAGTGTCTTGACAGCCCTAAGAAGTAGGTACTGTAACTATATCATCCCCAGAGGAGCACTTAGTGCCCTAGAGGAGTTAAGTGACTCTCCCCAGGGTGCAGACCTAGTGAATGACAGAGTAAGTCTTTAATGTGGGGAGTTTGGGAAGGTGTCTGAACTCCTAATCACTGTACCACCCAGCCTTCTAGAGGCAACAAGAGGGTCATGCCTAGGAAAATCCCCCACATGTGGAAAGTTTCCATTGATGGGATAGCATTTCAAGTGAAATTTTTTTTGAAGTGTAGTTGACTTACAATGTTGTATTGATTTCTGCCATAAAGCAAAGTGACATATATATATATATTCTTTTTACATATATATATATATATATACTCTTTTTCTTATTCTTTTCCACTATGATTCATTCCAGGATATTGAATATAGTTCCCTGTGCTATACAGTAGGACCTTGTTGTTTATCCATCCTAAATGTAATAGTTTGCATCTGCTAACCAAAACTCCCAGGCCAACCGTCCACCCCAACCCTTGGCAATCACACACCCATTCTCTCTGTGAGCCTGTTTCTGTTTTGTAGACAGGCTTATTCAGCAATATTTTAGATTCTGCATATAAGTTATATCATATGGAATTTGTTCTGTCTGAAAGACAGATACCATGTATCTAATATATTATTAGCACGATAGTCTCTAACTGCATCCATGCTGCGATAAATGGCATTATTTTGTTCTTTTTATGACTGAGCAGCTTTCCATGGTATATATGTACTACACCTTCTTTATCCATTCATCTGTCAGTGGACCCTTGGATTGTTTCCATATCTTAGCAGTTGTAAATAGTGCTGCTATGAACATAGGAGTCAAGTGGACTTTAAATGTCCAGTAGGATTTCCTTAAATGCTTAGAAGGACAGGATACAGAGAGCGGCAGGAAAGCCTGCTGGTCCCTGCTTGCTTGGCTGCCAGCCAGGGAACCAGGACTTGATGCAAACAGGGCCCGGAACACTACAGAGAACCTCTCGCCAAGCTCTTACCACTCCGTGGTGTGTGCGGAGGTGCTGGTATCTACAGTTTACAGAGGAGAGAAAAGACACTCAAAAATTCTCTCCACCATCAGAAAACATTTTGTTGGATTCAAACACAGGTCTGTCCAGACACACAGACTCTCAACCACCTTGCTCCTCTGTCTATTAGTGAAGAAAAGGAAACGATACTGCAATTCTGTTTGTGCAGTTTTCTCAACTCCTGTGCACATGTGTTACAATCATAGGTCTTTGAACGTATGTGAGTAAGACATAAGACAAAGGGAGTTGGACAGAAAGATGCCAAGATATCAGTAATGGTTACAACTCTAAGTGGAGGGAATGATGCATAATTTTTTATTTTCCTCCTGAAACCTTTTTAGATTTTTCTCACATTTTCTATTATGAGGGTGTGTTACGTGGATGCTTAGGGGAAAAAAGCAATATAGCAAATTATGACAGTGTTTAGAAAGTTTGTTTCCAAAGTTTGGAAAGTTTGCTACAAAATATTATCTGATTCTTTCTGTATTAGCATTTTTTATATCTTGGCCCATTTTATTTATTTTTATTTTACTTTCTGGCTATGTGGCAAGTGGGATCTTTGTTCCCTATGAAAGTCACTCAGTCATGTCTGACCCTGTGTGACCCCATGGACTATACAGTCCATAGAATTCTCCAGGCCAGAATACTGGAGTGGGTAGNAACACCACACACAAAAATAAACTCAAAATGGATTAAAGATCTAAACATAAGACCAGAAACTATAAAACTCCTAGAGGGGAACATAGGCAAAACACTATCCGACATAAATCACAGCAGGGTCCTCTATGATCCACCTCCCAGAATACTGGAAATAAAAGCAAAAGTAAACAAATGGGATCTAATTAAAATTAAAAGCTTCTGCACAACAAAGGAAACTACATTTGCTTTTCAAAATGGATGTCTATAGTCCAACTAATTTTTAATTAAATCACCCATGACAGTCTCTCTTGGTATTAAAAAAAAGACACAGTCAAAGAAGAAAGCATGTCAATAAAAAGAACTGGGAGCTTATATTCAATGTTTGAGTAGAATATGAAAAACTGAATGGACAAAATGGATATTTTATGAAGGAGAAGGTAGGATGAATTGAGAGAGTAGCACTAACATTATACACTTCCATGTGTAAAACAAGAGACATGGGTTCAGTCTCTGAGTGGGGAAGATCCTTTGGAGAAGGAAACGGCAGCCTGCTCCAGTATTCTTGTCTGGAGAATTCCACGGACAGAGGAGCATGGCGGGCTATAGTCCATGGGGTTGCAAAGAGTCGGACACAGCAACTGGACGACTGAGCAACTTTCACCTCCTTACTCATTAGTGGTACCCTGCTGTATAGCACAGTGAGCTCAGCTAGGTGCTCTATGATGATCTACAGGGGTGGGATGTGGGCGGGCAGTGGGAGGGCAGCTCAAGAGGGAGGAGACATATGAATACATATAGCTGATTCATGATGTTGCACAGCACAAACTAACAACATTGTGAAACAATTGTAAAACAATCCTCTAATTTTAAAAAATGGATTTTTTTAGCTGCTGAAGTCAGAGAATGAACCAAATGGCATTGAGAAGTAATTGGTGTATTCAAAATATAACTTCAGAAGAAAAAAGACTGGGGGTGGGATTCAAATCTACACTAAGAGACCATCCTGAAATCCCATTTTTGCTTAATGAAGGTCCTTTGATGTAAAACCCTTTGCTCAGAACTCATTTCTGGGGGAGGAGAAATCATATCATGTGTTGATTTAAAATTCTCTTAGTAGCTGGTTTATTCAGCAGCAGTGCCTTCAACCTGATGACCAGCCTCCTGAGCTTTCTTTGGCAAAGGAAGTCAAAATCAGACCATCAACAATTAAAAAAAAAAATCCAAGTGCATGGGAATGTGGAATGTTTGTATGAACCATCACAAATGGTTCTCCCAGAACTTCCACACTGAAGGGGCTTAGAGGTAAACACTACTTGGAACAGATCGGGGGGCGAGGCTAGGGGAATTTGTTGAGAAGCCTCAGTGGTTTGGTAAGCAGGTAGTCTGCACTCAGGTGCTTGGATATGACACTTGGCTTAAAGTTGCAATCACCTAGTGAATGTTCCCTCTTCCCTTATAGCTGTGTCTGTGCTGATGGATATTAGAAGCAAGCTGAACGGCTTTCCTACCAGCCACCTGGCTCCTTTTTGAATTATGATCCTTCTTCCCAGAGCACCTGAGAGTTCTAGTAACTTTACCAGGTCACACAGGTACTGAAGAGCAGAGCCTCAAAGAGGATAAATACAATTTCCCACAGTCAACCTAAGCATTTCTGAGACAAGCTACAGGGTTGAGTAGCCCCATGAGAGAGAAAATGCTGGGTGGCCTCCACCTCCTTGCACTCCCCCCTCCCCCAGTCCCCAATCTATAGCACTGTTTTCCTGCTTACAGGGTAGGAACAGAAATGCAATAATGGACTTGTGGACACAGAGGGGGATGGAGAGGGTGAGACAAACTGAAACAATAGCACTAACATATACACTGTGCATGCTAATTTGCTTCAGTCATGTCCAACTCTTTGCAGTCCTATGGACTGTGGCCCATGAGGCTTCTCTGTCCATGGGATTCTCCAGGCAAGAATACTGGAGTGGGTTGCCATGCCCTTCTCCAGAGGATCTTCCTGACCCAGGAATCAAACCCAGGTCTCCTGTGTCTCCTGCATTGGCAGGTAGGTTCTTTACTACTAGTGCCAACTGGAAAGCCCACACTACCAAGTGTAAAATAGACAGCTAGTGAAAACCTGCTGTATAACACAGGAAGCTCAGCTCAGTGCCCTGTAGTGACCTGGGAATGGGCAGGGAGGGAGGGGATATATGTATACATATAGCTGATTTACACTGTTGTACAGCAGAAACCAACCCAACACTGTAAAGCAAGCATAACTCTGGAAGATGCTAAAGGACAGTGAAGCCTGGTGTGTTACAGTCCATGGCATCATAATGAGTTGGATGCAACTTAGGGACTGAACAACAGAAAAAATGAACAAAAAAATAGAATCTAAGAATGGTTCTTAATGACTCAGATAACCATGATGGTGTGATCACTCTCCTAGAGCCAGACATCCTGGAATGTGAAGTCAAGTGGGCCTTAGGAAGCATCANCTGAAGTCAGAGAATGAACCAAATGGCATTGAGAAGTAATTGGTGTATTCAAAATATAACTTCAGAAGAAAAAAGACTGGGGGTGGGATTCAAATCTACACTAAGAGACCATCCTGAAATCCCATTTTTGCTTAATGAAGGTCCTTTGATGTAAAACCCTTTGCTCAGAACTCATTTCTGGGGGAGGAGAAATCATATCATGTGTTGATTTAAAATTCTCTTAGTAGCTGGTTTATTCAGCAGCAGTGCCTTCAACCTGATGACCAGCCTCCTGAGCTTTCTTTGGCAAAGGAAGTCAAAATCAGACCATCAACAATTAAAAAAAAAAATCCAAGTGCATGGGAATGTGGAATGTTTGTATGAACCATCACAAATGGTTCTCCCAGAACTTCCACACTGAAGGGGCTTAGAGGTAAACACTACTTGGAACAGATCGGGGGGCGAGGCTAGGGGAATTTGTTGAGAAGCCTCAGTGGTTTGGTAAGCAGGTAGTCTGCACTCAGGTGCTTGGATATGACACTTGGCTTAAAGTTGCAATCACCTAGTGAATGTTCCCTCTTCCCTTATAGCTGTGTCTGTGCTGATGGATATTAGAAGCAAGCTGAACGGCTTTCCTACCAGCCACCTGGCTCCTTTTTGAATTATGATCCTTCTTCCCAGAGCACCTGAGAGTTCTAGTAACTTTACCAGGTCACACAGGTACTGAAGAGCAGAGCCTCAAAGAGGATAAATACAATTTCCCACAGTCAACCTAAGCATTTCTGAGACAAGCTACAGGGTTGAGTAGCCCCATGAGAGAGAAAATGCTGGGTGGCCTCCACCTCCTTGCACTCCCCCCTCCCCCAGTCCCCAATCTATAGCACTGTTTTCCTGCTTACAGGGTAGGAACAGAAATGCAATAATGGACTTGTGGACACAGAGGGGGATGGAGAGGGTGAGACAAACTGAAACAATAGCACTAACATATACACTGTGCATGCTAATTTGCTTCAGTCATGTCCAACTCTTTGCAGTCCTATGGACTGTGGCCCATGAGGCTTCTCTGTCCATGGGATTCTCCAGGCAAGAATACTGGAGTGGGTTGCCATGCCCTTCTCCAGAGGATCTTCCTGACCCAGGAATCAAACCCAGGTCTCCTGTGTCTCCTGCATTGGCAGGTAGGTTCTTTACTACTAGTGCCAACTGGAAAGCCCACACTACCAAGTGTAAAATAGACAGCTAGTGAAAACATGCTGTATAACACAGGAAGCTCAGCTCAGTGCCCTGTAGTGACCTGGGAATGGGCAGGGAGGGAGGGGATATATGTATACATATAGCTGATTTACACTGTTGTACAGCAGAAACCAACCCAACACTGTAAAGCAAGCATAACTCTGGAAGATGCTAAAGGACAGTGAAGCCTGGTGTGTTACAGTCCATGGCATCATAATGAGTTGGATGCAACTTAGGGACTGAACAACAGAAAAAATGAACAAAAAAATAGAATCTAAGAATGGTTCTTAATGACTCAGATAACCATGATGGTGTGATCACTCTCCTAGAGCCAGACATCCTGGAATGTGAAGTCAAGTGGGCCTTAGGAAGCATCACTATGAACAAAGGTAATGGAGGTGACAGAATTCCAGTGGAGCTATTTCAAATCCTCAAAGACAATGCTGTGAAAGTGCTGCACTCAATAGGCCAGCAAATTTGGAAAACTCAGCAATGGCCACAGGAGTGGAAAAGGTCAGTTTTCATTCCAATCCCAAAGAAAGACAATGCCAAAGAACATTCAAACTACTGCACAATTGCATTTATCTCACATGCTAGCAAAGTAACCCTCAAATTTTTCCAAGCTAGGCTTCAACGGTATGTGAACCGAGAACTTCCAGATGTTCAAGCTGGATTTAGAAAAGGCAGAGGAACCAGAGATCAAATTGCTAACATCCATTGGATCATAGAAAAAGCAAGAGAGTTCAAGAAAAACATCTACTTTTGATTCATTGACTACGCTAAAGCCTTTGACAGTGTAGATCACAACAAACTGTGGAAAATTCTTCAAGAGATGAGAATATCAGACCACCTTACCTGCCTTCTGAGAAACCTGTATGCAGGACAAGTAACAGAACCAGACATGAAGCAACTGATTGGGAGTGTCAAGGCTGTATATTGTTACCTTGATTATTTAACTTCTATGCAGAATACATCATGTGAACTGCTGGGCTGGATAAAGCACAAGCTGGAATCAAGATTGACAAAAGAAATATTAATAACCTCAGATATGCAGATGATATCACCCTTATGGCAGAAAGTGAAGAACTAAAGAGACTCTTTTTTAAAAAATTTTACTTATTTTTAATTGAAGGATAATTGCTTTATAGAATTTTGTTGTTTTCTGCCAAACATCAACATGAATTAGTCATAGGTACACCCATGAACATGAAAGAGGAGAGTGAAAACACTGGCTTAAAACTCAACATTCAAAAAAATGAAGATCATGGCATCCAGTCCCATTACTTCATGGCAAATAGATGGGGAAACAAGGGAAACAGTGACAGGCTTTATTTTCTTGAGCTCTAAAATCACTGAAGATGGTGAGTGCAGCCATGAAATTAAAAGACACTTGTTCCTTGGAAGAAAAGTTATGACAAACCTAGAGAGCGTATTAAAAAGCAGAGATATTACTTTGCCAACAAAGGTCCATCTAGTCAAAGCTATGGTTTTTCCAGTAGTCATATATGGATTTGAGAGTTGAACAATAAAGAAGGCTGAGTGCTGAAGAACTGATGCTTTTGAAGTGTGGTGTTGGATAAGATTCTGAAGAGTCCCTTGGATAGCAAGGAGATCAAACCAGTCAATACTAGAGGAAATCAACCCTAAGTATTCATTAGAAGGACTGATGCTGAAGCTGCAATACTTTTGGCCACCTGATGAGAAGAGCTGACTTCTTAGAAAAGACCCTGATGCTGGGAGAGACTGAAGGCAGGAGGAGAAAGGGATGACAGGATGAAACGGCTGAATGGCATCACTGATTCAATGTGCAAGAGTTTGAGCAAGCTCACGGTGATGGTGAAGGACAGGGAAGCTTGGCGTGCTGCAGTCCACGGGTTGCCAAGAGTCGGACACAACTAGCGACTGGAAAACAACAACAAAAGAATGATTCTAGGTACTGTAGTACTATAGCAGGGCTCAGTCCTGTTGACTCTTTGCGACTGCAGGGACTGTAGCCCGCCAGACTCTTCTGTCCATGGTGTTTTTCAGGCAAGAATATTGGAGTGGGTTGCCATTCCTTTCTCCAAGGAATCTTCCCAACTCAGGGACTGAACCCAGGTTTCCTTTGTCTCTTGCACTGCAGGCAGATTCTTTAGCCACTAAGCCAGGGGTGGATAATGGGATGGGATAAGGCTAGCCTCAGGACTCTAGAAACTTTCCAGTTCCAGTTTCGATAACTGGGAAGGGAAATGGGAAACCAGTGGGATCTAGGAGAGACCTCTAAGGACTTCCTGGCTCTGTTCACTCCTTTCCTTCTCTCCCTCACTCTGGACGGGCCTAGGGACCCTCAACACTTTTCCCCTCCTCTTTCCTACCAGGGACTATACCTCATAAGGCTAAAGAGTTAGTGCCCAATAAACTACCCTCAGAGGAGGAAAGTATACATAATCTCTTAAAGACATATACAGGAAGAGTTATGTCTGGAGATTAAAATAAAGGAACTTAAATAGAAGTGCTTATCCATTAATTCAGATTTGAACTGCCTTGATTTTTTTTAAGATTGATCACTGCTAACATATAACAGAAATACTTATGACCTTAATAACAACGTTAGATTATGGCTATTATCTCTAAAGTCATACATTGCTGGAAATATGTACACATTTATACATATATATGTACATACCTAGTCACATACATATTATAGATGTAAGATCAAGTTCTATGTAGAGCCTAGCTTTCTCAAGAGATGCTTTTGACATGAAATCTAAAATAAAACACATTTGTGACCCAGAAACCTACAACTCTTCAAACACAGAAATATAAACAGCCACGGTCGACCTAACATCAGCTTGAAGAGAAGTAAGAAGGCATATGGCATTTGTTAATATCCATCCTGCCCTTTAAAATGCCCCACACTTACAGAGAGAGCTATGAGAGAAAACCCTTATTTGGCATTTGTTGAGATAGAGTAGGTTCTGAACAGTTTATTCTGAACTGATGGATGTGAATAAGTATTGGAAAGATATGGAAATATTTCCTCCGGTACAGAGGTGGTTCTGGCAAGAAAAGGCACGTGACACCACCAGTGTACTCTAGGGGGCGCACAGGGGCAGGGGTGCTGTTCCTCCATAGCCTGGATGGCCTCATCTTCTACCCACCCCACCACCAGCCACAGGAGACGGAATGTGCCATTTTTCTACCTTTGCTTTGACACAGGGCAAGCTTTTTAGCCTAGTCCATCCTTCCCTATTTATCCACCTTAAACAGCCACTCCCCAACCTTTTTGGCATCAGGGGCCGGTTTCATGGAAGACGGTTTTTCCATGGGTGTGGTGGGGATGGTCTGGGGATGCCTCAAGCGCATTACATTTATTGTTCTTTATTTTATTACATCAGCTCCACCTCAAATCTTCAGGCATTAGATCTCAGAGGTTGGGGACCCCAGCCCTAGAACATTTCTCCCCATCTTTCAATATCCACCTCAATCCAGACCTCCTTGGTGACACTGTTTCCTTTTCCCATGACAGAATTCAGTCCCTTCCCTGTGTATCCAATGCACTGTGCACACACCTCTATTATAGAACTCCTAACAATGGACTTTAAAGCACTAATATATTTAATGCAATTAATACTTTAATCTAGGTGCCTTGTTATTAATTTCACTGAGATATAATTGACACATCTCATTGGATTTGTTTTAGGGGTACAACATAATGATCTGATGTATGTATATACTGTGAAATGATCACCATGATTACTACAATAGATCTAGTTAATATCTGCTGCTGCTGCTGCTGCTAAGTCGCTTCAGTTGTGTCCAACTCTGTGCGACCTCCATAGACGGAAGCCCACCAGGCTCCCCCATCCCTGGGAGTCTCCAGGCAAGAACACAGTTAACATCTACCACCACGTAAAGTTACAGTTTTTGTTTTCTTGTGATGAGACTGTTGACTTAACTCTCCTAGCAACTTTCAAACACAGATAACAGTATTTGTTAACTATAGTCACTATGCTGTCCATTACATGCAGCACTTACCTAGGACTTGTTTATCTTATAACTGGAAAGAACCTTGCTATTTTATTCTCTGTCTGGCCCCATTCCTGGCAGACATGTTGCCTGTTGGTGAATAAATGAATCAATGAATGAACAAGCAGCTTTGAGTAACTGAGGGCCAGTAAACAGTACAAAGAAAGTCTGAGTCAAGAAGTACAGATATACTTGGTCTGTTTCTCATGTCACTTTCATAAACAACCAAAAAATGATCAGAGACATCATTTCATAAGAAAGTGTCAATATCTTCAACTCTGAACCCAGAGTTGCTTTCTCTCTCTCTCTCTCTCTTTTTTTGGATAAAAAAGACTAAACACAGGTGTGCGGTACTGAAATGATTGTGTTTGAAACTCGGGTTACATGCTGGACTTCCCTGGTGGTACAGCGCTTAAGAACCCACCTGCTAATGCAGGGACATGGGTTCAATTCACGGTCTGTGAAGATTTCACGGAACAATGAAGCCCATGTGCCTAGAGCCTGAGCTCTGCAACAAGAGAAGTCGTCACAAGGAAAAGCCTGTAAACCACAACTAGAGAGCAGTCCCTACATACTGCAACTAGAAGAAGTCTGCATGCAGCAACCAAGACCCAGTGCAGCCAATAAATAAGAATTAAAAAAAATCTGGCTATGCACAATCATTTTTTAATCATTAAAATAGCTTATTATATTCATAGGACATACCACATCTTCAGGATGCTGATGCTTCCTGCAGTTGACACTAACTGCAATTGAGAGCAACTGTGGAAAATGCTGGTGAAGTTGTTTTGAACTGTTTTATGGGAATATTGTGAACAGCTCCCCAAAGACCATTAGCATGCAGAGTTGTCTAACAGATACTAAGCAATTCTTCCAAAAGAGGGTAATTAGATAGGGTCAAGGGCAGTGTCTCTTGGTAACCAAATAACCTCATTTTCTTAAACAACTGCTCTCCCACAAAGATATGGCCTGAGGCAGCAACAGAATGGCTGGTTCTCAACATTTAAGACTGCTAAGGACTCCTCCTACTCCAGGGGAAACCGCTGTTAGAGAACCTGTTTAAAGGGTTTGCACAAATTCACTGAAAAAGCCATAACATGACATTCAGAGAAGCAGCTGTTTAGGGGCTATAAACCCTCTATCCTTCAACTTGATGACAATGAGGAAAATCTGTTTATATTGCGTTGGCATGTGGTTTTATTTTATCTGTTGGAAAACTAAGCTTGGTGCTCTGTGATGACCCAGAGGGATGGGATTGGGGGGTGGGTGGAAGAGAGGTCCAAGATGGATGGGATATATAAGAGGAGAGTGAAAAAGTTGGCTGAAAGCTCAACATTCACAAAACGAAGATCATGGCATCTGGTCCCGTCACTTCATGGCAAATAGATGGGGAAACAGTGGAAACAGTGTCAGACTTTATTTTGGGGGGGCTCCAAAATCACGGCAGATGGTGACTGCAGCCACGAAATTAAAAGACACTTACTCCTTGGAAGGAAAGTTATGACCAACCTAGAAAGCATATTGAAAAGCAGAGACATTACTTTGCCAACAAAGGTCCCTCTAGTCAAGGCTATGGTTTTTCCAGTGGTCATGTATGGATGTGAGAGTTGCACTGTGAAGAAAGCTGAGCGCCGAAGAATTGATGCTTTTGAACTGTGGTGTTGGAGAAGACTCTTGAGAGTCCCTTGGACTGCAAGGAGATCCAACCAGTCCATCCTAAAGGAGAACAGTCCTGGGTATTCATTGGAAAGACTGATACTGAGGCTGAAACTCTTAATACTTTGGCCACCTCATGCGAAGAGTTGACTCACTGGAAAAGACTCTGATGCTGGGAGAGATTGGGGGCAGGAGGATAAGGGGACGACAGAGGATGAGATGGCTGGATGGCATCACCGACTCGATGGACATGAGTCTGAATGAACTCCGGGAGTTGGTGATGGACAGGGAAGCCTGGCGTGCTGCATTTCATGGGGTAGCAAAGAGTCAGATATGACTGAGCGACTGAACTGAACTGAAATGATAGCTGATTCACTTTATTGTACAGCAGTAATTAATACAACACTGTAAATCAGTTTTTAAACGATTTAAAAAATGCGAAACTTTTAATCAAGTTGCCAGCACAAAGAATCAGCCTCTGCCTGCCAGCTCTGCTTTGTCGGGTCCTTCAGTCGAGAAATGTCTCTGAGGAGGGGCAGGCAGGTCACGGCTATGCACTCCCTGAAGGTGTGATACCGCTTGTGCTCTGCACTCCTAGTGGGGCAGGCCTTCACCAGCAGCCACTCTGACTGTGGTCCTGGGGTCCTGTTCTCTCTCCCAAGAGCTGCGGCCCTTTACTCCACCTCACACCCTGCCCAGATCCTCCCACCTTAAGTCTTCCTCTTGCCCCTAGCTAAAAAAAGTTAAAAGACAGACACAATTAATAATACCTGCATAAATCAAAACCATAAGGAGGTCCCACTTCACACTGGTGAGAATGACCATCATTAAAAAGCCTACAAACAACAAATGCTGGAGAGGGTGTGGCAAAAAGGGAACCCTCCAACACTACCGGTGGGAATGTAAACTGATGCAGCCACTATGGAGAACAGTATAGAGGTTCCTAAAAAAAAAACAAAAAAAAACACCTAGAAATAAAATTACCATATGATCCAGCAATCCCAATCCTGGCCATATATCCATACAAAACTGAAATTCAGGAAGATACTTGCACGCCAATGTTCATAGCAGCATCATTTACAATAACCAAGACATGGAAACAACCTAAACATCCATCAACAAATGAATAAAATGTGGTACACACACACACACACACACACACACGAGTATTAGCCACAAAAAAGAATGCAATAATGCCAACTGCAACAACATGGATGGACCTGAAGATTATTACACTAAGTGAAGTTATGTCAAACAGAGAAAGACAAACACCACCTGATATCACTTACGTGTAGAACCTAAAATGTGACACAAATTAACTTATTTATGAGACAGAAACAGACTCATAGACATAGACAACAGACATGTGGTTGCCGAGAGGGAGGGGCTGGAGGAGAGATGGAGTGGGAGTTTGGGATTAGCAGATGCAAACAATTATATAGAGAATAAACAACAAGATCCTAATGTATAGCACAGAGAACAATATTTAACATCCTGTGATGAAACATAATGAAAAAAAGTAAGAAAAAGAATGTATGTACGTATACCTGAGACACTTTACTGTACAGAAGTTAAACGCAACATTGCAAATCAACTATATTTCAATAAAAATTTCAAAGTAATACCTGTATAACCTCCACTCAGATTTCCTGTGAACATCTTTCTTTCTCTTCATATACATTCAATACAAAACAAATGACCCTCCTGAGTCTTTGATTGTGCTGGGCCCTGAGGCCACCTCAGCCCTTGGGACCCAAGGCTATGTCCAGTCTTGGCAGAGTCCTGGCTCAGGAGACTGGACCCTTGCCTTACACCCTTAGTCAATATTCATAGATGCTGCTTTCAGCCCAATGACCCAGGATAGCCATGCCACTTTCTTCCAGACTTTGAGCATCATCATTATTGTCTAAAGTTTCTCATTGCTCAACAAACACCTAAACATTTTCAAGAGGACACCAGTTTGACCTAATAAATACTATGTACTTTTAAGTGTATAAACTTGAGCAAATTACTATTCTATCTAACCCTCGACTCATCCTGTCTTAAATGGGGGTACTAATGGTGCCCACCTCCGTGAGCTGTGCTAACAATGAAATAAAGTGCCTATCAGAGTGGCTGGCACATCATCACATTCAGTAAATGTTAGTGATCACTATCATCTTTATTCAAATAGTTTCTCTGACACTGATTGCTTTTCTAATTAGCCAACTCATCGTGCATTCTTGCAAACCTTTCCACACCTCAGGACAACACACTTAATACATCATGACAGAGAGGCCACGGGGGTCTGGTGCCCTCCTGAGGCAGGAGTTAGCTGGGTCCCAGGCATTTCTTGATAAAGATACAATAGGAACAGAGCCCTGCTTGAGTAAAAAGATAAGGCAACCACATTTTTCTCACTCTTGTGGTCAAGGAGACCGCCCAGACCACACAGCCCACAGAACAGATCCTCACAGGTCAGAGAAGAGAAGGGGGTGACAGCCCATAATGTGTCCTGCCAAGCTTCCAGAAACCCTTGCACTGGAATCCATCTTGGCTAAAAGATGCACGTGGACATGGGAGAGGGCCCTGAGTCAGATCAAACATGGGCAGGAGCAGGTTAATTGGCCAGAAGCAACCCAGAAAACTGCCGCCATGTAAGTGATTTAAGCCACTCCTATTGTGTGTAACTCACTCTGAGTCTACCTGGGTGTTCTTCCACGCGCACTTTGATTCTAATAAATGCTCTACCTGCTTCACAATCTCTCTTTGCTGATTTCTCTCTTCAAAGAAGACAAGGGCCTGCTTCAAGCCACTGCACCCCACAATCCCCCGAGATCACTCCTTCACTTCCAACTTCACCTCTCATCCATCTCTCCATACACCCAGGTTCCACACACAGAAGGTAATTACCATCTCAGAAACACACTGCACACTTACCTTTGAAATTTCAAATTATTAACTTAAATTTTCAATTTGAAATTAAGTTGTTAAATTTAACTTGAAATTTTAAATTGAAAACTATTTGGGTGATACATTCTCAGATGCTCTCTCTCCTTACTATTCAGAATAAAAGATCACTTATTCAGGGCTCACACAGGATCTTCTTCTCTTCTTCTACCATAGTACACACCACAAGTTCAGGAATGGTTATTTCTATGTCACTTGGTTTACCACTTTCCTAGTAGTCACTGTCAACCTAATTTTTTCCTTCATGATCCATTCTGACCCCTTGATTCCTTTCAGTTAATAGTACTTGATCATGAGAGAACATCAGAACCCCTTGTGAACTATTTCCAAAAGGCACATGTCCTAGGACTTCCCTGTTAGTCCAGTGGTTAAAAATTTGCCCTGCAATGCAGAGAACGTGGGTTCAGTTCCTAGCAGGGGAACTAGGATCCCACACATCAAGGAACAAGTCAAGCCTGAGGGTCCCAACTACTGAGACCATGCACTCTGGAGCCTATGTGCCACACCAGAGAGTCTGTGCACCATGACGATAGGTCCCACATGGTGCAACAAGATCCTGAGTGCCACAACTAAGCCCTGGCACAGACAAATAAATTCAAAAATAAAAATGCACACGTCCAGCGTCAATCCTAACAACACTCTTGACTGTGAAATTGTTCATAGAGATTTCGTCTGGACTCCTTAAACACATCCTGCTTAGTCAAGGAACACCACTTGAAATCAGACCTAGAAGAAAGTAAATAGTGTTCTGTATAAGCCTCACCTTGGCAAGCCAGTAAGCATCCTCAAATAAATCAGCAAGAGAAGACCTATGAGCTTTGATTTTTTTTTTCCCCACGAGTCACTAACACGTAACAGGGCATTCTGGCCCACCATGTGGCTTTTCTCCTTGCTGCAGCTCTCCCTGGAATTGCCAGAGAGAAAGATTACATGAGGACGTTAATTCCTCATTTTTCATGGTATTAAACATCTATAAGCTTGAAGTCATAACTGCAAGAATGCAGTGAACAATAATTCACTGTGAGAAATGCAAGTACAGAAATTATTTTAAAATAGTAGCTCCAATCTTGACACGTATGATTTAGGTGTAAGATTATATTTTAAAATATAGCTGCTTTAAATGAGAGGGAAAGGGTAAAAGGAAAACTTAGGTCACAGAACACACACTCACAGATATATCTATAAATGTCTAGGTCTGTGTACTCATGGTTGTCATGAAGCTAAGTGCAAAGAAAACATCTACTGTGGATGTGCGACAGTTTGTACACATTTTACCCATATGCTAAAGTGAGAAGTGGATTCTGGGTTATACCAAGAAGTTGAATCTTTAAAAGCCTCAAGCCTTTTATCATTTTACAGATATTGGCCATGTCCTTGGTGATAAGGGATCAAAGTCTTAGGAAGAGATCTTATACTCTGAAGAAACTGAATCATCTAAATAAAAGTTCATGAAATGATACAGAAAATTAAAGTGGGTTCATAATTAAGATTTTAGTTTATTAGGTTGATTACAAAACTACATGGTTGTTCCATTGCTACATCAATCATTGACGTAAAGGGGGAAATGCATCTCTTTATTCCTTTAATATTCTAGCAAAAAAATGTTTTGCTGTCAGTTTTGGCGTCAGAGCTTTTTAGTGTAAGTCTATTATTATGTGAAAAACTCGAGCTATAACGAAACAAATTACATATGAGACTAATTATATAAGTGTTTCTATCTGTTACAAGTTGGATTATGTTCCTACCAAATTCATATGTTGAAGTCCTGTCCCCCAACACCTCAGAATATGACTTTATTCGGAGACAGGGTCTTTAGAGAGGTAATGAAATTAAAATGAGCTCACTAGGATGGGCCCAAATCCAGTATGATTGATGTCCTTATAAAAAGGGGAATTATAGACAGACACACAACAGAAAGAACACCATGTGAAGATGAAGATAGCCACCTGCAAGCCAAGGAAAGAGGCCTGCAACAATTTCTTCCTTCCTTACCAACACCTTGGTCTCAGATTCTCAGGCTCCAGAACTGTGAGACAGTAAATTTCTGTTGTTTAAGCCACCCAGTGTGCAATACTTTGTTACGAGAGTTCCAGCAAAGGAATACATTATCCACGTTATTTTTCTTTAAAATGAAAAGTTTGCTTGCTCGTTTTGGGTGGAGAGGGTTGCTTAAAAAACAAACAAAAAAAGTAGTTGGCCATTTTTCGACTTTCAGATACAGCACCTGGGCCAAAGAAATCAACAAATCTTCCCATGGGAGTAAACCTCAAGGTTACATCTACATGAAAAAGACCCCTGAGTCAGAGAAAGTAGGGCTTTCCAGGAAAGAGGAACTGGTGAGGTCACAATGCCCAGACACCCGGGATGGAGAGGAAAAACAGTCTAGCTCAAGTGTCCTTGTCAGAAGTCCAAAGAGTCAAGCTGTCTCCGGGGCTCTCCTATCACCAGATGTCAAGTATAAGAAGGAACGGAAGTTAGTACTTTTCTATGTGTATCAAAGACATAAGGAAATATGAAGGGAGATGTAAAGCCCTAAGCCATTAACAAACCTCTAAAATTCAGGACTAGCTTACAGGGATGACACAGATGATGAAATAGTAGCAAGAGACCTCCTGAAGAACTTTCTATTTTCTCCCAATTATGAGTCAATAGAAGACTCTATAAAAGTTCTCCCCTCCCCCAGTGAATCATTTTCCTGTCCCCCCGCCCCTCCTTTATCCTCAAACTCTAAAATAAGCAGAGGGTGAAAGGAAGCATTGTGATAAGCTCCGGGGCAGGGCTGGGGCAATCAGTTTCTTTTCTCCATCTCAGGTCTTTGCAATAAGACACATACTTGGTCACGAATGTGGAAAAATGATAAGATGGGAATACGTAATTGTTAAACTATTGTAAATATTTTCAAGACATCAGTCAAACTCTCAAAGAGGATTTCCTTAGCATCTGATAATCATCAGGTATGAAGATTTCAAAACATGTCAACAGAGAACAAAGATGCTGATGATATTTACATCTATGAAAGACAGAACAGGGAAAAGAGAACTATTTCTTGGTTGGACCAGACTTGGGTATGATGCCTGTGAAGACTTGAGACATGTGAATCATTAACCTGGAGGGAAGTAACTAACCATTTCAGCATGATTTCTTAAGTTCAGGGTTCAGCAGAAAGACACACTTCTTGGAAATTCACTGTTTAATGAAAACCTATTTTCTTAGTCATTCTAATTACTCCATATTAGATTACTTGTACGTTCTCAATTAATTTATGGGGCTAGTTGAGCTAGGACTGTGCATGGACTGGTCAAGCAGAAAACGAATAATAATGGAAGAAAATGGGGCATAAAAGGAAAGTATATTATAATTTGAAATGTATTTCAGAGTCTAAAATCTCAGAACACCTGCAGAAATGATTCTGGGCTGTAAACTGATAATTTTAACCCTGTGGGGAAAAGATAGGCAAAGATAAAAAAATGTGTCAATCCACAAAATTATTTTAATAATGAGGAACGTTAATCATACCTAGTTTACAGGATAAGTGTTCCGAATACATGAAAACAAACTGAAAATGAGGAAGACTGGTATAGAACCATGCCCTTGTTCCCCTACAAAATATCTTCAAAAAGATTGATGAACAAATTCACAAGGAAGCCATGGAGATGCAGACAGAGAACAGAACTGTGGACACAGTGGGGGAAGGAGATGGTGGGATGAATTGAGACAGTAGCATGGAAACATATTCATTACCATATGTAAAACAGCCAGTGGGAATTTGCTGTATGACGCAGGGAGCTCAATCTGGTGCTCTGTGACTACCTAGAGGAGTGGGATGGGGTGGGAGATGGGAGGGAGGTTCAAGAGGGAGGGAACTTATGTATACCTGTGGCTGATTCATGTTGATGTATGGCAGAAACCAGTACCATACTATACATCAATCATCCTCTAATTCAAAATAAATTTTTAAAAAAGACATGTTAAGGCTAGTGATTTGTTGAAGTGCAAAATCAAACTTTAAAATTGAAACTGGAGCCTATTNGAGGGAGGGAACATATGTATACCTGTGGCTGATTCATGTTGATGTATGGCAGAAACCAGTACCATACTATACATCAATCATCCTCTAATTCAAAATAAATTTTTTAAAAAGACATGTTAAGGCTAGTGATTTGTTGAAGTGCAAAATCAAACTTTAAAAAATACTTTCTAAATTACTTGTGTCAACTCAAAGAAAAATGTACAACATTCTCAGTAACATAAAGGCATATACCATGGAAAGGACAGCGAACTTTTTTTAAGGCTCAATATTTTTGTACTGCTATATTTAAGAAGAGTTCTGAAGAGAACTCAGAACCAATTCTGCCATTCACAAAATCTAAATGAATGCTTAATAAGATATAAAGACATTTACAGGAAATCACAGTGGCAATAAATCTACTGCATTATTATTTATAGTTGTGTTTGTGATGAATACAGCCTAACACGGCAACAAGCCAGTATTTCAGGGCTGAGAGATTTACCCAACCTTAAACATATCAGTCCACACAGGCCTGGAGTCTGTAATCATTATCACAGTTTAATCTGTCTTCTGCAAAACAAAACTAAAAAATAGACTGTGTGTCTCTGTGATTAATCATTCATATTTAAAGCCAATCGGAACGAAGAAAAGGTCTAAAATAGCAGCTCCAAGAACATGGTACTGGAAAGCAATGGAATGTGTTTAGAATACCGTGTTCCGAAAAGCGTCATGCAACCTTCTGTTAAATGTGTGGTTCATTCCATTTTGTCATCCTGATTTGTATCCTGGAAGCCCTTATATGAGACAGGATTACTTTCTGACAATCACAGCATACACAGGTTGATGAGCAAAATCCGAGATTAGTTGCAAAGCTCTTCCCCCTTGAACCTCCTCCCACCCACTCCCTCCAAATAATGATGCCTCTTACAAAGTGCAAGAATACTTGTTGATTTCTAAGGTTCAACTTTCTGCACAAAGGACTCTAGTTGGTACTCTTGTGTGTGTTAGTCACTCAGTTGTGTTCAACTCTTTGTGACCCTATGGACTAGAGNATAATGATGCCTCTTACAAAGTGCAAGAATACTTGTTGATTTCTAAGGTTCAACTTTCTGCACAAAGGACTCTAGTTGGTACTCTTGTGTGTGTTAGTCACTCAGTTGTGTTCAACTCTTTGTGACCCTATGGACTAGAGCCCGCCAGGCTCCTCTGTCCATGGAATTCTCCAGGCCAGAATACTGGAGTGGGTAGCCATTCCCTTCTCCAAGGGATCTTCCCAACCCAGGGACTGAACCCAGGTCTCCTGCATTGCAGGCAGATTCTTTACCATCTGAGCCACCAGGGAAGCCCAGCTGGTGCTCTAGGGTGACCTATCAAAATTAGGTGGGAAGAGCTGCTGAGTCCTGGATACATTTGGCAGAGTACAGCCGAGAGTTCGGAGGATGGGGTACCCTGAACCCCGAATGAAAGCTGCCAGGCTGAGGGATCATTAAAATAAAGCTAGCTGGCAGTTATCCCCTTACCATTTGGTGTTCATCCTAGGAATACTGCCAGGTACATAAACATAGCCAGGGAGAACACGTCTTTAAGAAAATGAAGAATTATCAAGAGAGGAAGAAGAGGAGAAGAGGGCAGAAGAGAGAAGTAATGGGACTGAAGAAGCAGTTACTAACACTGCCACCCCTCCCAAGCTGCTTTTCACTTTGATGACTAGCACATCCTTGCAGATGTACATAGTTCCTCCTGACCTTGGCAGAATCCAATAATTTATACAGTTAGCCATTCTTGCACAATCTCCTAAAAAGAACAGCACAAATGTTCTATCCTTCAATGCCAGCAGGCCTTGCTGCTTCTACCCTCCTATTTTTCTTCCAGTAAATTAATTTACTTGCTTAGGTACCGATGTAAAAATAAACAACCAGCTCTCCTCTTCTCTCTCCCTCTCCATCTCTGACAACAGAACTCAGATTTTTTTTTTCTTTCTTTAAATGAAGTTGGGAGGAAACAGCTAATTTCTATGAAAACTTAATTATCGTCATCAACCAGAAATTTATGCTGGGCACGAAATGCAAAGGATTTTAACAACTGTAGCTTTTCCAGGTTTATTATTATGAGAAATGAAGTTCTCTTATTGATGGATCTGTTCACAGTACACAGCCAAAGAGTACAAAGAGTTTATACTATAATCAAAGACAGCCTGGATATCTTAATTATCTTAATAATAAATCCAAGATAACCACAGCTTGATATATTAAATAATTTTTAGGACATGAACACTCCGAGCAAGAATCTTCATTAATTCTAATTACAATGCCTATAAGTCATGTTTAACACTTTTCACCCCTTAGTAAATTAAAATTAAAGGCCTATTCACAAAGCACAGGCCCTAATGAACCAAAAAAAAAAAAAAATCTAAGAGTCTGATGTTAAACCCAAGTACTGTATACGTGTCTAACTTTACCCAGATTCACAGTAAGAATGATTTATGGGCTAACATCAGCCTCAGTTAAACCTCACAACCAATGGCATGATACTGCAGGTGATTCAGAGTTGAGTTCATTTTCAAATTTATCTTTTCAAAAACTGAGGGGGAAAAAAATGGACTTTCACAATTCCAAAAAGTGCCTGTTTCTGTGACTTTCATAGTAGGAAGGAAAAAATAGACACTCTTCCAATCATACTTCTCAGGGACCAGTAAGAGTGACAGAGTCTGCAAAAATGGTGACACCAACTGGGAATCAGAGCAACTTTTGAGGAAAGAAGAGGGAAATGACACTTACTGTCTTCTTTTTAAAATCATGATGCTAGGGAAAACTGACAATGCTAGTGACATCCTCACCTTCCTATAAGGAAGGAAGTTAAGAGAATACCTTTGAATTCCTCCTAAGAACACTGGTAGGAATCTTTCTCCATGCCTTCTTTGGCTGAAAGAAGGAAGCACTTGCAACTGATTTCATTTTGACCTTTGTTACAAAGGAGTGTAGCATCATCAATGACAGCACAGATGCAGAATCAGCCCCCTGGATTCCAACCTTACTTGTCATGTGACTGTGGATGAGTTACCTCTCTGGGTCTTATTTGTCTCATTTGTAAAATGGAGCTATAGATAGAATATACAGTAAATAACCATAACAGTCAATAACCATTATCATTTCCTCTGCCATGGTCTATTTCTTACTCAGGTTTTAACTAATGTTCTAAATTGGGAATAAAGTTTATAAGTAAGAATAATAAACTCTTAAATAGTATTTCATAAAGAAGGCTGAGCACCAAAGAATTGATGCTTTCGAAGTATGGTGCTGGAGAAGACTCTTGAGAGTCCCTTGGACAGCAAGGAGATCAAACCAGTCAATCCTAATGGAAATCAACCCTGAACATTCATTGAAAGGACTGATGCTGAAGCTGAAATTCCAATCCTTTGGCCACCTGATGCAAAGAGCCAACTCACTGGAAAAGACCCTGATGCTGGGAAAGATTTAAGGCAAAAGGAGAAAGGGGTGGCAGAGGACAAGATGGTTAGATAGCATCACTGACTCTACGAACATGAATCTGAACAAATCCTGGGCAGCAGTGGAGGACAAAGGAGCCTGGTGTGCTGCAGTCCATGGAGTCACAAAGAGTCATGACTCAGTGACTGAACAACAACAAAACAGTATTAACTAGACAGCAGGTACCGTTCTAAGCAATTTACCAGTTTTCACTTATGTGATCCTTACAACCAACTTTTGATGCGGCCACTATTTCCCAGATGAGGATGATGAGTACACAGAGATGAAGCCACTAGTCCAAGGGCCAGCTAGTAAATAACAGAGGCAGAATCCAGACTCAGACTGTCTTCAGAGCCCAGGCTCTTATCACTATCCTGCTTCTCTCCTTTTAAAAATGAATATCAAAAATTTATTGAAACAAATGTCCAGGTTGGTATAAACTCACTTTTTAAAAGGCTGGTATGGCACTTGTGAAGCAAGAACATCTGTATCCTACAACACTAAACATCTTTCCATCCAAACTTGGAAAATCTGCCACACAAACACTGTTCCAGTCAGTGGGAAGATGAGACTAGACTGCAGATGTGCCATCCGTTGTAGAAGGAAGATACAAAATACCTTCCCTGTAAATTACAGAAAGTACTTTTTCCAAGCGTATGCTATAAACAGCAGATACTTTAACACAGAGCATTAATTATGCACCACAAACTAACACAAATGACCTCTGAAATGGCAGACCCACATCTGAGCATCTAAGCTCCTACATTAAAAAAAAAAACTTCTCTTCCTGCCTCATTTCACCTAGTTACCATCATACTTTTTTACACGTGTTAAAGTTCCCAGGAAGTAAGCTAATCATATCTAGGGGTGAATTCTAACTAGTCAAAAATACCTTTGCTGGCATTTTCTACAAATGTTTAGCCTGTCTCCCATGCCCATACCTATTTACAAAGAAAGTCACACTGACAGTGAAAATTAATCCTCTTCTTGAAGAAAAATCTTTGATATAAATTTGCTACCATCATAATTTATATAACATAGAACTACAGAAATTCTAAGTTCAGTACGTAGTGAAACTATCTTGCATCTCGGTAACATTTTAAGTACAACACAAAGGAATGAGACAAACAGATTAACCACAGTTAACTTTCCTTCTAATTGATGTTCCTCCTTGCAGTTTCCGAAAAGGAGTTCAATGTTTGAAATATATGATATCCAAGGTCATCTAGGCTGCTACTTCGCAACAACCTTACACAGAGTAGAACCTTACACAGCCGATGGGAAGGCCCACTGGTATCAGTCACACACAGCCAACAATCTGTGTGGACCATGACTGTGATGCGAACCTCAGTGAACAGTGACTCTCACTGATCAGAACTCAGACCCTTCCCTGAGCTTCAGCATGGAAACCACGTCCTGGGAGAAATGAACTAAGCTCATGAGGGAAAGAGCCTCTCATCCCCATCTTTGGAATATCATGGACTTTAAATAGGTCGATGATTTTGAAGAACTAGAAGCTGCATTATTTGGCTAGCTTAGGGTGAACTGGTCAACCCACACAATGGTGGTCTGATCTAGAAAAGAAAAGTTATTTTATAGTAGCTGCTATTCTGTTTGTGGACCTAAGGTAGAAACATATCTATAAGCAATCGCTCCTTTAGACAAATGAATCTTCTGAAAGATTTGGTGGTGGTTTAGTCGCTAAGTCGTGTCCGACTCTTGTGGACTGTAGCCTGCCAGCCTCTTCTGTCCGTAGGGATTCTCTAGGCAAGAATATTTGAGCAGGTTGCCAGTTCCTTCTCCAGGGGATCTTTCCAACCCAGGAGTCAAACCTGGGCCTCCTGCATTGCAGGCAGATTCTTTACCAACTGAGCTATGAGGGAAGCTGGGAGAATTATTTAGAGCAACACAAACACACGATGGTCAGAAATATACAACTAAAAGTTTGGGAAAAAGAAACCATGCTTCTACCTTCCTACTTGTAGCCTTCTTTCCTTCTCATCTTCTAACATATTTCAATATGTTCCAACATCTTCCAACCAATAGTTCTCACTTTCCAACAAATAGCTATAGGCCTGATTACAATGACTAATGGGCCATTGACCATAGAGAGTAACAAAATACTCTCTATGTAAATGTATTATAAAATACAGACTTCCCTGGTGGCTCAGATGGTAAAAGTGTCTGCCTACAATGCAGGAGACCTGGGTTCGATTCCTGGGTTGGGAAGATCCATCCCCGGGAGAAGGAAATGGCAACCCACTCCAGTATTCTTGCCTGGAAAATTCCATGGACAGAGGAGCCTGGTGGACTACAGTCCATGGGGCTGCAAAGAGTCAGACACGACTGAGCGACTTCACTTCTTCATACATTTATAAGTATGCCACACAATGACACATATTTATATCACACAATGCACCCTAGATCCAGCCACAGGTAAACTGTGGCTTTTGGGTGAAACTATGAAACAACAAATACTGTCCTCCACTGCTTGAGTGAGTGCAAATTGGTTCAATCCTTTGGATAAATGTTCTGCAGTATTTACTCGAGCTGCACATATAACCCAGCAGTCTATTCAATGAACAACAATGTATTCACATGTAAGATCACAGGAAGATACAGGAATGCATGTCACAGCGTGGCTCCAACTGGAAATGACTCAAAGTTGAGCAACAGTTGGGGAGATAAACCAATTGTGGCATGTTCACCCAATGAAATACTGTACAGCAAGGAAAACGAGCCAGTTATTGAAACATACAACATAGATGAATGTAACAATAGTAAGGTCAAATGAAAGAATTTAGACAGAAAATAACTCCGTTTATACAAAATCCACAAAAGAGGCCAAGTGAATTATGATCTCAGAAGGAGGGACAATGTTTGCTTACCTTTAGCATGAAGGAAGAATTAATGATAGAGGTCAAAGGGGGCATCTTGGGTGCTAGGAATACTGATACCTATTTCTTGACCTGGCAGTTGATTCACTTTGTGAGATCTCAGACTGAACACTTACAATTTGTGTATTTTTCAGTATATATGTTACATATCAATAAGAATGCTTATTATCTTTTTTAATTAAAATTTTTGTTTTCACTGCACCATTCAGCTTGTGGGATCTTTGTTCTCAAACCAGGGATTGAACCTGGTTCCTCAGTAATGAAAATGCTGAGTATTAACCATGGACTGCCAGGGAATTCCCAAGAATGTTTAAACATTAAAATTTTTAAAGTTAAAAATAAGCCTTTTACAGTTATTTTTAAAAACCTTTTAAAATTATATTAAAATTAAAAATAATATCTTTAAAAGAAAAAAATAGATCTACTTTCAAGCCCAACTGTCTACATATGGAGATAATTGTATTAGCTTACTAGGGCTGCCATAACAGAACAACAGAAATGTATTTTCTCACAGTCTGGAGGCTGGAAGTTCAAGGCCATGGGGCTAGCAGGGTTGCTTGCTGCTGAGATCTCTCTTCTTGGCTCAGGGACACCTACCTTCTCCACACTGTCCTCTCAATGGCCTATTTCTTGTGCACACACATTCTTGGGGCATCTTCTTTATAGGGGCATCAGATTAGGTCCCCACTCTTATGATCTCTGCTGCTGCTAAGTCGCTTCAGTCATGTCCAACTCTGTGAGACCCCACAGACGGCAGCCCACCAGGCTCCCCTGTCCCTGAGATTCTCCAGACAAGAACACTGGAATGGGTTGCCATTTCCTTCTCCAATGCATGAAAGTGAAAAGTGAAAGTGAAGTCGCTCAGTCGTGTCCGACTCGTAGCAACCCCATGGACTGCAGCCTACCAGGCTCCTCATTCCATTGGATTTTCCAGGCAAGAGTACTGGAGTGGGGTGCCATTGCCTTCCTTAATTACCTCTTTACTACCTCTGTCTCTTATACACATCTAGATACAAAGGTTCCTCTCTTGGAGACCACAAACAAAACCTTGGTGCACCAGGATCCAGGGGAAATGAGCAAAGACAGGAGACTGAGCCAGACATGCTTGTGAGTACTTGAGGGTCTCCTGCCAAAGCATGGTTTGGCAGTGGCCTGCTGTGGATACAGAGGCACTGGCAACAATTAATAGACATTTGGATTGAAGATTTACTGAGCATAGTCCTCCCCACGAGAAATACCTAGTTTNGATGCGAACCTCAGTGAACAGTGACTCTCACTGATCAGAACTCAGACCCTTCCCTGAGCTTCAGCATGGAAACCACGTCCTGGGAGAAATGAACTAAGCTCATGAGGGAAAGAGCCTCTCATCCCCATCTTTGGAATATCATGGACTTTAAATAGGTCGATGATTTTGAAGAACTAGAAGCTGCATTATTTGGCTAGCTTAGGGTGAACTGGTCAACCCACACAATGGTGGTCTGATCTAGAAAAGAAAAGTTATTTTATAGTAGCTGCTATTCTGTTTGTGGACCTAAGGTAGAAACATATCTATAAGCAATCGCTCCTTTAGACAAATGAATCTTCTGAAAGATTTGGTGGTGGTTTAGTCGCTAAGTCGTGTCCGACTCTTGTGGACTGTAGCCTGCCAGCCTCTTCTGTCCGTAGGGATTCTCTAGGCAAGAATATTTGAGCAGGTTGCCAGTTCCTTCTCCAGGGGATCTTTCCAACCCAGGAGTCAAACCTGGGCCTCCTGCATTGCAGGCAGATTCTTTACCAACTGAGCTATGAGGGAAGCTGGGAGAATTATTTAGAGCAACACAAACACACGATGGTCAGAAATATACAACTAAAAGTTTGGGAAAAAGAAACCATGCTTCTACCTTCCTACTTGTAGCCTTCTTTCCTTCTCATCTTCTAACATATTTCAATATGTTCCAACATCTTCCAACCAATAGTTCTCACTTTCCAACAAATAGCTATAGGCCTGATTACAATGACTAATGGGCCATTGACCATAGAGAGTAACAAAATACTCTCTATGTAAATGTATTATAAAATACAGACTTCCCTGGTGGCTCAGATGGTAAAAGTGTCTGCCTACAATGCAGGAGACCTGGGTTCGATTCCTGGGTTGGGAAGATCCATCCCCGGGAGAAGGAAATGGCAACCCACTCCAGTATTCTTGCCTGGAAAATTCCATGGACAGAGGAGCCTGGTGGACTACAGTCCATGGGGCTGCAAAGAGTCAGACACGACTGAGCGACTTCACTTCTTCATACATTTATAAGTATGCCACACAATGACACATATTTATATCACACAATGCACCCTAGATCCAGCCACAGGTAAACTGTGGCTTTTGGGTGAAACTATGAAACAACAAATACTGTCCTCCACTGCTTGAGTGAGTGCAAATTGGTTCAATCCTTTGGATAAATGTTCTGCAGTATTTACTCGAGCTGCACATATAACCCAGCAGTCTATTCAATGAACAACAATGTATTCACATGTAAGATCACAGGAAGATACAGGAATGCATGTCACAGCGTGGCTCCAACTGGAAATGACTCAAAGTTGAGCAACAGTTGGGGAGATAAACCAATTGTGGCATGTTCACCCAATGAAATACTGTACAGCAAGGAAAACGAGCCAGTTATTGAAACATACAACATAGATGAATGTAACAATAGTAAGGTCAAATGAAAGAATTTAGACAGAAAATAACTCCGTTTATACAAAATCCACAAAAGAGGCCAAGTGAATTATGATCTCAGAAGGAGGGACAATGTTTGCTTACCTTTAGCATGAAGGAAGAATTAATGATAGAGGTCAAAGGGGGCATCTTGGGTGCTAGGAATACTGATACCTATTTCTTGACCTGGCAGTTGATTCACTTTGTGAGATCTCAGACTGAACACTTACAATTTGTGTATTTTTCAGTATATATGTTACATATCAATAAGAATGCTTATTATCTTTTTTAATTAAAATTTTTGTTTTCACTGCACCATTCAGCTTGTGGGATCTTTGTTCTCAAACCAGGGATTGAACCTGGTTCCTCAGTAATGAAAATGCTGAGTATTAACCATGGACTGCCAGGGAATTCCCAAGAATGTTTAAACATTAAAATTTTTAAAGTTAAAAATAAGCCTTTTACAGTTATTTTTAAAAACCTTTTAAAATTATATTAAAATTAAAAATAATATCTTTAAAAGAAAAAAATAGATCTACTTTCAAGCCCAACTGTCTACATATGGAGATAATTGTATTAGCTTACTAGGGCTGCCATAACAGAACAACAGAAATGTATTTTCTCACAGTCTGGAGGCTGGAAGTTCAAGGCCATGGGGCTAGCAGGGTTGCTTGCTGCTGAGATCTCTCTTCTTGGCTCAGGGACACCTACCTTCTCCACACTGTCCTCTCAATGGCCTATTTCTTGTGCACACACATTCTTGGGGCATCTTCTTTATAGGGGCATCAGATTAGGTCCCCACTCTTATGATCTCTGCTGCTGCTAAGTCGCTTCAGTCATGTCCAACTCTGTGAGACCCCACAGACGGCAGCCCACCAGGCTCCCCTGTCCCTGAGATTCTCCAGACAAGAACACTGGAATGGGTTGCCATTTCCTTCTCCAATGCATGAAAGTGAAAAGTGAAAGTGAAGTCGCTCAGTCGTGTCCGACTCGTAGCAACCCCATGGACTGCAGCCTACCAGGCTCCTCATTCCATTGGATTTTCCAGGCAAGAGTACTGGAGTGGGGTGCCATTGCCTTCCTTAATTACCTCTTTACTACCTTAACTGTCAAGTACAGTCACATCGGCAATTAGGGCTTCAACCTATGAACTCTGGGAGGGTTCCCAATTCAATCTATAATAAACTCTCTGACACTCTCAATTAAAAAAAAAAAAGAATCCTTTTCTTTATGTAAAATGTTAACATTTTCAACCTCTAAAATATTTAAATCTCATTATCTTTAAGACCACCTCAAAGTACCAGGTGTTTCCCAAGTACTTTAAAGTCTTCATCATACACAGTTTGTGAAAATGTTTAAATCTAAGGTTTTCAAAATTACATGGAAATTATTTTTAATTCAAGGACAGGGAAAAAACCTAATTATATTTTAAAATAGAACCCAGTTTTATTGACAAAACACCATTCCAGTACTGATTATACACGAACTCTCGCCACAGACAAGTAATGAATACAGATGCGGGTCACCTGTTTAACAAAACAACTACACATGCTAAGAAGGAAACATTGAGAAGGAGTACTTTCAAATGATTTAACGCAACACATACTTATTGTTACCACCCACCCTGCATTTCTGCAAATCCTCCAGTGAAACTTTAATCTATTAAATATTTAGTAATGCCAGGGTGACTTATGCTTATTTTCAAATGGTCGCAAAATATGAACGTGATTCCAATGGAACAGAGAATAAATTATCCAAGGAAAAATATAGTGTCTGACTCAGCATTCTTGCCAAAGATCCTGGTTTTCCTTCTGTGACAGGATCAACGGGGCACCTTGCGGTTCATGATGCCTATATAATTATACCCCAAATCTAGGTCACAGCAAGCACCTCATTACACTGAGATTCAAAGAGCTAAACCTTTATTTCAAGGAGACAAACTCTTAGGATAGTCTTTTTTCCAATCTGCTTACATGCTCACATGTTTTGGCAATATATATTTAAATTAATACTAAGTCACTTGGTAGCTCTCTTTATCATTTATAACTGTTTCATGCACATAATCTCATATATCACCAAGAACACAATGCAAAAGGAAGTTATCGGGCGGAAAACAAAGTCCAGTTACTATATCAGTGTAGCAATCCCTATGGATTAAGTTACCAAAACTTCATGAAAGGAGAATTCAAAGTCAAAGGGACAAATGGAAAATGGTCCCCAACAACTGTCTTAAAAAGATATTTTTAGAGTTCAATGAGTCCCGATTTATTTCTATCACAGTATCTTTGCTCACTAGAAACACTGCAGTTTTTCTTTCTGTGCAATTTTGACCAACTACCTGTCACTCCGCAGGGCTTTGCTGCAGCCTCTGTTTCCTAAGAAGCTTATTTCTTTCTGCTTCAGATCCTTCAGTCTTCGTCTTGAGGTGATTACTCAGAGTGTGGATTCTAGCCCTCCAGGGTCAATCTCCCAGTCCCAAAGGTAGAATAAATATGGAGGCTTGAAATGGGAAAGGCCTTGGGTGATTTTCCTTTAAGGGGCTCACCTAAGCCAAGACTGAGGCTCTCCACTCAGACCCAGGACACCTGAATTCTGCCCACGACAACGTCAGGCCAACACACACCCCCTTAGTGCCCATCACACCCTGCCCAGCAACTCTGCCACCATCAGAATGTGGCCCCTCATGTAGCTTCATCTTCCTGTCTCTTTCTAAATGTCTCTGAGCCACAAAAGTTCCGCTCCTCCTTAACCAGCTCTCTTTTTCTAACTTCCTGCAACCAAAATATATCCCAGGTTTCAGAGACCAGAACCAGAGTTTTTCCAGTTGCCTGGAAAGTTACTGAGATTACTCAGACTTACCGTTGGTGCCTTTGATGCAGGGAGCGGGTGGCCGAACTCGGGTCATCCTTTGTCTGTGTCGGAAAAGTGGAAGGAGGCAGCGACCAGCCGAAAACAAAGTCCCCATGAATGTAACAGGTCAGCATGTTTGGGCTGAACAGGTGCTAACTAACTTGGGGGAAAGACAAGGGGAAAGGACCCGGAAAGTAGTGAGGAAATGGTTTCCTTTCCAACAGAGATGGCGCAGCGCTTGCGGCGGCCAATCATCATCTCCAGGAGTGAGATCTCACAGACAAGAGATGATTTATAAGCCTGCTAGTGAAAAGGGTGGTCCTTGCACCAGGAAAGCAGAGTCACCCTAGCAAGCTCCTCCCACATTTCCCCTGCCACTGACAAGCATCAGCTTAAGATGCTCGTGCACCTATACCTGATGAGACTTTAGCCTCACCTGTAACCTATTGTCCTCAGAGATCTGGTTGCCTCTGCCCTTTCTCTGGGAATGAAAGTTCTTTCTGTAACCGAGGATAAGAGTGTTTTGATGTTAGGGATCCTGACACTGCTTAGGGGCAGTCCCAAACTCCTGAGCAAGAATCCACGTGAACTGAGACAAAGGCTTTGTCTCCAAAGGCAGTTTCAATTACGACTCCAAGCTACCCTGTGCCCTATTTGACCTCAGTACCCTAGGCCTTTTCAAGAGCAGGGCTAATCTCTCTTCCAAGCCAAGCCCCAGGTGGGAAGAAGAAAACTCCAGCTGGAGGAACACTCTTATCTCAACTCAGAGCAGGCGGTATGGATGCCTGCCACCCCCAACCCCCACCACCACTTTCACTTCCCCAGTGAACCCCCCAAACCTGGAATCATTTCTACAGGAGTTCACTCTGTTATGAAGAAATCCTTTATAATGAAGTTTGCGTTTCTCTTTCCCCAACGTGCTGGGAAAGAATATAATTACAACATACAGTCTCACTTAAAATTTAAATATATTAATTAAGAAGCTCCAATATTTTGGCCACCTGATGTGAAGCAATGACTCATTGGAAAGGACCCTGATGCTGGGAAAGACTGAAGGCAAGAGGAGAAGGGGGCGACTAAGGATGAGATGGTTAGATAGCATCACAGACTCAATGGATATGAGTTTGAGCCAACTCTGAGAGATTATGAAGGACAAGGAAGCCTGGTGTGGTGCAGTTTGTGGGGTCACAAAGAGTCAGACATGACTTAGTGACTGAACACAAACGACTGTGACATTCAATGGAACAATATCACTTCAATTAAAAGTAAGTACAATAAGACCATATAAAGCATAGGTATGACACTGTTAAAACCACCTCTTAAAAAAAACTGAATTCATTTTCATAGCCTTCTTCAAACTGTGAATTAAAAAGCTCCTTTACCTGACGAACGAAGCTATTTGAGGTAGTGTCAGAAGAAGTGCTCCCATCAGATCCTTTAAATCTGTTTTTCCTTCTGGCTCCTTTTCCATATGACTACAAAAAAAGAAAACCAAAAGACAAATGAGATTATTATTAGAGCCTCACACAGGAATCTAGATCTAGTTCCAGAAAATGTTCTAGAGCAAGACAAAGAATAAATTGCCATCACATGAGCATGATTAAAAACTTATTGGAGACCAAACATATTCCACTTATATGTGGAATCTAAAATATGACACAAATGAACATATCTATGAAACAGACTCACAGAGAGAACAGACTTGCGGTTGCCCAGGGAGGCAGGTTGGGGAGAGAATGGAGTAAGAGTCTGGGGTTAGCAGGTGCAAACTCATATACAGGCTGGATAAACGACAAGGTCCTACTGCACAGCACAGGGAACTATATTTAACATCCTCTGTTCAACATAATAGAAAAGAAGATGAAAAAGAATGTATATATGTACATAATTAAATCACTTTGCTGCATAGCAGAAACTAACACAACATTGTAAGTCAACTATACTTCAATAAAATGACATTAAAAAAAAAGTGATTGGTGGAATCAATAAATCAAACAAATATTTACTTCAAATCAGTGACTTTATAGGGAGGAGAAGGTTCTAGAGAAAGCATTTCATAGTTGGTGAACTGGGCTTCCGTGATGGCTCAGAGGTAAAGAATCTGCCTGCCAATGCAGGAGATGCAAGTTCAGTCCCTGGGTTGGCAAGATACTCTAAAGAAATGGCAACCCACTCAAGTATGCTTCCCTGAGAAAGCCCACGGACAGAGGAGCCTGGTTGGCTACAAGTCCATGGCGTCACAAAAGAGTTGGTCATGACTTAGTGACTAAACAACAACTGTTGAATTAAAATAATTTAAGCTCTGTTAGCATATCTCTGGTCAAGAGGCAGAGGCCACTAAAGATATCGCATTAAAAATAATAAACATTTATCTGTAGGAGGGACTGGGGCAAAATTAGTGTGAGAGGAAAGCAACCTGTCAAAACCCTTGAGAGAGATGAATGCAGCTGTTGCTGGTCAGTCACTCAGTTATGTCCGACTGTTTGTGACCCCACAGACTGCAGCATGCCAGGCTCCTCTGTCCTCCACTATCTCCCAGAGTTTGCTCAAACTCATGTCCATAGAGTCGATGATGCCATCCAACTAACTCGTTCTTTGTCGCCCCCTTCTCCTATCCTCAATCTTTCCCAGCATCGGGGTCTTTTCCAGTGAGTCAGCTCTTCACATCAGGTGGCCAAATTATGGAGCTTCAGCTTCGGGATCAGTCCTTCCAATGAATGTTCAGGGTTGATTTCCATTAGGATTGACTGGTTTGATCTCCTTGCTGTCCAAGGGACTCTCAAGAGTCTTCTCCAGTACCATGGTTTGAAAGCATAATGAAATACTATTTCCCAGCAGTGCTGAACAGGTATTCCTATATTGGTGTGGTCCTTGCACATGGTGGCTCAGGAACCTTTACAATATAAATTCTGACTACCTTTACATATAGATAGATTAGTATAGGTTGATCAATCTAGATGAAATATGAATGAAGCACAGTGTCAATTCTTCATAATGTATAGATTTAGAGATTGGTTTGGGGAGATGTTGAAAGAGCTATGGAAGTGGTAGTGAATTACATGAAATTAAAACATTCTGTACAATTTTTCTGGCCCATTGTTGTAATGTTTGAATATGATGTGAAAAGCTTGTTCTTTTGTTAATAGGAAAAGAAAAGAGTTTTATTTGAGCCGCTGAGAACTACAGCCTGAAAGACAGCTTCTCAGATAGCTCTGAGGAACTGTTCTGGAAAAGCATGGTTTTCACCAGTTTATTTTTTTTTAATTTTATAGAATATAGTTGATAGACAATGCTGTTACTTTCTGCTGTACAGCAAAGTGACTCAGTTATATATGTGTGTGTATATATATATACACACACACACACCTATATATTATTTTTTATATTCTTTTCTATGATGGTTTATCACAGTATATTGAAGATGGTTCCCTGTGCTATATAGTAGGACCTTGTTGTTCATCTCAAAAGCCTGCTTTTTAATCACTCAATTATTCTGCTGAAAAGGCAAGAAAAATAAATTTTATGGAATTGTAATAATAAGTAGTAGTAGTAAGCATTTAAGAACAGGATGTTAAAGGTANACTGTGGGATGTTTCTCATCCTTGGGCCTTACTTGTTAAATGCCAGTAGTGCTCCCCAGGCACCATACCAACCAGAAAAAGCCCTTCTTGAGGAAACACAAACTGAGTGATTATTTCCAGGTCACAGATTACATTCATTCTGTTGTCTTCCTTTGTTTACTTATACTTTCTTCAATTTCCTTTAATAAGTATATATTGCATTCATAACAAAAGAATAATAAATGGTATTTGTAATGTCATACACTATTCAACATTTATTTGACTAAGCATCCTTCTGCTTTAACCATAATTAGAACTTAAAGAGACTAATTTCCTTCTTAGTGCCCTAGTTCCCACTTACATTTGTTCAACTGATTGAAAAACAAAAGTAATCTTGGCTTTGTAAGTACTGAAAAATACAAGTATAGTATTTACTGTTCAGCCACCCACCTATCTATTCATCCATTCATTTGATCCATATTTGTTAAGATCATGCCATGTGTAAAATACTATGCCAGGCATCATCAGTAATATGGGGATATATGAGACCAATTTCTTCTCCTTTAGGCATTGACATCTAGCTGTTAATCATGGTGAGCATATGTAGGAGTCTGTCTAGTCAGAGTGTTGCCTGGGTTTGAAGATTGTGTCTCCAGCTACTTCTCTTTCCTTCAGATTTGAAGTAAGGCTGTCTCTGAGTGAGATATCATACCACTCATAGTCTCGTATTATTTCTCAAAAAATTCTGGTTATAGTACACTTTTTCCATTTACTCCTCTTGATCACAGTTATCAAACAAAATTAAAACACTATTTCAGCAAGTCTATTTTGCTATCTAATAATATTGGTTTCCACATCCAAATTTCAAGATAAATTTTAACAAAGATTTTTGAAGAGTAATGGAGTGTTCTTCTCAATTGAATTAAATTATTTATTCTCTCTTTTTTGGCAAGTATATCTGCTCATTTAGGGCCTTACTCACAATTTGACTTTGCCAAATCTTTTTACAAAATGTGATTATAAATATTTTGGGTTCTGAGAAAGAGGTCATCTTATACTCATGTATCCTCAAAACTTTGCCTTTCTCATTTCAGTATATTGACACATGCTTAGTTACTTAATCATGTCTGACTCTTTGTGACCCCATGAGCTGTAGCCCACTGGGTTCCTCTGTCAATTCTCCAGGCAAGAATACTTGAGTGGGTTGCCATTCCCTTCTCCAGGGGATCTTCCCATCCCAGGGATTAAACCCAGGTCTCTTGCATTGCAAGTGAATTCTTTACCATCTGAGCCACCAGTGAAGTACCAGCATGCCCACAGCATGACCAAATCCCCAGAATTACGAATAACCTCTCAATGTTTTTGTTAACCTCTCTTATAATATACAGGAAGTTGCAAAAGTGTCACTTTTTGATAGACTTTTTACTAGTCAGTTTATTTCTATTGGAATAAGATAACTCCGTTTTCAGTGTTCAGTTTATTTTATGAAGAAACAAAAGCTTTGTCCCTGGACTAGGAGGACCTTACATTCTTTAGCCTCTCCATAATCTCTGAATATCATCTCATTAATAGGTACTGCCTTTGGTTAATAGTAACTAACAAATCTGATCATCCCAAGTGGCTAGGGTCACATTTCAAGATAAATTACATTTTTGGACCTAAAAGTTTATTGAAATGTAACAAGAATTGAACCAATATTATATATTTTTGAAAGTAGAATTTAGTTACATTTGCAAATAGAGATTAGTTTTTCACACTTAAAAATATAGCCAACTATGATTAAAACAAAAAGGCTTTAAGAGGGAAAATTTTTCCCAAAGTGCCTCTTTTTAGATATTGTTTTCATTCTTTATAGAAAGAATGAAATTTCTTCCCTCCTTCACACATTTCTTGTTCTTATTTGAAACTAATTGATGCCTTTATAAAAAGAAACTATAAAGACTTACTGGAGGGAGGTGCTTATGTTATCATTGATGGTTTTATATGAATGTGTAGTGTGTGTGTGCAAAATGCAATTTATGGTTGCATTTTCTTTAGAACTCTATTTGCTCTTTTCAGAATTCCAAAGCTTTATAAATGCATCTCCATAAATCTCTGTCATTGGCATACATGATATGACTTTGGCAGTACTTCCTTTAGTATTCTGGAAACTTGAACATTAACCATGTCCACTACCCATAGAATCAAGCCCCAAGACCTAATCCTGTTATTCAAGATCCTTCCTTTCTGTTCAACCATGTGTTCCACAGTTACTCAAGAAAACTGCAGTTGAGACAGACAAGTGTCTTCAAAAGACCTTCCAGTTATTTAACACAGTATGTAAGTTAATTCTACCATAACTTTGAGAAGACTTTATGACTCCTGTCTGAATTTTATCCAGGCTAAAAAGCCCTGCTCAAGCCTTCATAACTCCAAAAAATGTTCCCTTACTGCTGAAATGCATAATAATTTCACCTGACTTAGATCTCTTAGAGTTTGCAGATATGTCCTATGGTACATATTTGGGGTTTCCCTGTGGCTCAGCGGTAAAAATATCCATCAGCAGTGCAGGGGATGCAGGAGCCACAGATTATATCCCTGGGTCAGGAAGATCCCCTGGAGAAGGAAATGGCACACTGCTCCAGGATTCGTGCCTGGGAGAGTCCCATGGATAGACTGAGCCTGCTGGACTACAGTCCATGGGGTCGCCAAGGGTCAGATGTTACTGAGTAATGGAGCACACACTTATACACATATGTATTTGGTTGCTAAGGATAAAACCGTCTTTTCCTTTTACATCCTCCATCCAGTCCTTTAGCTAGTTTACCTGGATTTCAAAATATATGTCTGATCTCATCACGTCTCCCTTCTCCACGGCCAGCACCCTAGGCCAGGCCTTCATCATTTCTCACCCGCATTCCTTCCCCTGCCTCTTAAGTGATCTCCCTGTTTCCACTCGTGCAACCTTGACAGTCTGTTCTCCACCAGTAGGAGAAATTCTTCTGAAGCAGATCAAATCATCCCTCTCCTGTTTCCCATCATCCAGTGCCTCCTATCACACAGAGAATGAATCCAGGCCCCCGCTCGGGGGGTGGGGTTAAGGCCCCACGTCGCCTGGTCTTCATTGTTTCATTTCCTGCCCCCTGTTTCCCCTGGTCCACTGTCCTCCAGCTGCACTGCACTCTCTGCTGTCCTTCAGACCTGCCGAGCACATTTCCAGTAGTCAAGAAATACATATAAAATGAGTTTTATGCATTTAAATGTGGACTGTTTCCCTCTTTTGAAGGCAAATGCAAATGGTATAGTCTTTAAAAAAACAAAACCTGACTACTCAGAATTTCCAATATTAATAAACGATCCCAAGAATGTATAAAATGGCAAAGATAGTCTCTCCTTCAGATTTCCCTGTGATTTTGATGCCTGTTAGTAATTTGGTGTATTATGGAATATGAACCTGTTCTAATGAGATCACATGTATCCTTCATTCACATAAATTCTTGCTTTTGCATACATTTGTTACAACTCTAGTTGATGGTGCATGGATACAAGAAATTGACTTTCTCCTTAAGAACAAAGCAACCATGTCATTCATAAGATAAATATTGGTGATTTTCAAAACTTCTCATCACTATAAATTATTCATATGGCAATAAACATTTTCTTAGTAAACCACATAAGTTAGAATGACTGTTGGACAGATGGGCCGAACTGCGGGCATCCAATATTAAGCAGTTGGTGAGCAGAAGATGCCAGAAAGAAGATTGAGACTAGCAAGGCAGGAAGCTTCCGATTGCTCTTGAAAAGGGAGGAGCCCTTGCTCCTGACTTGCTGCTGTATGTCTTCCTTTGAAAATAATGCCTTCCAAAGCAACTTATCGTGTTTTATATCCAAACACAAACTCAAGACTTTCACATGGTAATTGGTAATTGGTATATAAATAATAAAATGAAATGTTTAGGCAGATTGAAAAAGGAACTCCCCCCCTGCTTCTGCGTTTTATGCAAGGATGACAGCTCTGAAATGTGTTTTCTCTGCAAGGAATGTGACAGTGTTCAGTCACAAGAAGATGAGAGGGAGGGAAAGGCTGCCCACTGAGGAACAGTGTGTCGTTTGTCAAAGCCCGGACTCATCAGCCATGTGCAGCAACTCTGAGTGGTACTGGCTGAGACAACAGGCTTCTTCACTTATTTCTTCTGGAATACTTCAGCAATATAGATGTCATTAGGAGCAGAGAAAAACATTAAGAGCTAGACATCTTTTGTGATATGCAGTAGTCATCTCTGAATTTTGATTAAGTGAAACTTATTCCTAGGTTGTACTGGTTTATCTAGAATATTCTAACTGCAAGGTGTATCTTTGAGTGTGATAGATTTTCTTTAGAGTAAACAATTCATTGAAAACAAGGGATAAATTCTGCCTACTGTAATGTCTGATCTGGTTGAAACTATTTTAGTTTAACATATCCTCCTTTGTAGAAGGGAATTAATTGATATCCTACCTATAGGAAAACTATGTGTTAAGGGCCACTAGGTTCACAATCAAGGCAAATTTTGCATATATTTTCTTTCTTGATCCAAAATATATTTCTCAGATTGAGATGCTAGGGTCAGTTGTGTGAGCAAGATAACTTGAGGGCCACAGTCCTTTTCACTTTCTGTGTTAGGACCCCTTTTAATTGATAGAGTAAAATTTGAGGGGCCCAAGAGCAGACAGTTGTATCCCTTTCCACACTTGATTCCCAAAGCCAACCACAGTGATGGTGATCATCTGTATATTTTTATGCCTGGACAAATTTGGATATTTGGTTGGAATTCATGCTCTCTACTGCATTAAAATTTTTGGGAAAACTGGTTATATGAATCAGGGTGCCAGATTTTGTTTTGTTCATTGTTTATAACATTTTGTGGAATTATTTCAGCCTAAGATGTTCACTTAGTTGTTGTCTACCCAAACTTTGAACTCAAATTAGCCAAACACATAGAAAGAGATGGCTTTTACTTTCCCCAAGGTTAATTCTTTTAAAATTTATTTCTTAAATTTGGTAAAATAGTTTTTTGAAAGTGTTTATGTAATATTTTTGTGAATTTTCTTCTTTTTTACTTTGGTTATATGTCTAATATTATTTTTCAAATTGATTCACAACTTGCTTTTAATGGTAGTACCTGTGAGCTTCTCTCTCAATTCTAAATATTTCTTTCTTAATTTGTTTTTTGTATGTTCTTGTTAGGATTATTGATAGACGATTTATTAGTTTTTTTTAGAGTTCAATTTGCTATGTTAGGAATCTGTTTTAAAATATTTAAAGTGTTGTTCTCAGTTAGTATAACATTGGAGTTTTTCCTGTTGGGGATACATTGTTTCTCTAAATCTCACTGGGAGAAAAGTTGGGTGGCATCTTATAATGTGCTTGGCTGATATTAAGTTTTCTAAGGTGCATTGTTTCTGAGAATACCATTGTTGGGTTTCACTCAGGCACATTTCACACTATTTGATAGAGTCAGTTCTTTTCAGAACCAATTATTGTCTGGATATTAAAACTTGTCATCTTTTATTTTTTTTATGTTAGACACAGTTTGCATTCTTCATTTTCATTCTTTGTTTAAAAATATAAATTTATTTATTTTAATTGGCGGCTAATTACTTTGCAGTATTGTATTGGTTTTGCCATATACAACATGAATCCTGGTGTACACATGTTTCTTTTTAAACACTGTATTTTCAGTGAAGGTCGAAGGGGATTCCCTAAAGAGCAACCAGTAATGACTCTAACAGCAAAACTGTTTAAAGAGCAAGCTCATAGACAAATAGAGAACATAAATAGCTCCCACAAATTATATGAGGTCCTATTTACATTCCTACCTCTTTTCACATCTGACATTCAATTAATATTTAATGAATTTATTTCCAGTGCTATATGCGCTGATAACTTTTAGGATACAAGAATGAATAAAAACGTTCTTTGATCTTAGGAAAGTAAAGAATATCCAACCCAACTTGTGTAACAGCTATTTCAACAAATTTTAGTAAAGCTAAAAGGAATAGTTTTCCCAGATCTATTTTAGACTCTAGGAGCTTAGTTCAATGTCTTTTTCTCCTTATCAAGCTGGAATCATTCCAAGCCTCTTAACTTCTGGGCAACCATGAAAATGAGATAGAGAGGATACTACATCTGCCACAAATTTATCTTGATATACTATTCAATCTTGATTGGTACTGAAGGTCACAAATAAAGTGTAGCTGTTTTTTGTGTTTTTTCCCCTTTCTTTTTTTTTTTCTTTCTTGGTTGATAAGAGGAAAATAAAACAGCAATATGATCCCAGAGCCAATATCTAAAACTAATTGTTAAAAAAATTTTTTTGTCTTATGTTGGAGTTGGTTAACAATGTTGTGTTAGTTTCAAGTACACAGCAAGGTGGTTCATTTATGCATATACATGTACATATGTCTATTTCAAATTCTTTTCCCACTTAAGTTATTACAGAGTATTGAAGAGTTCCCTGTGCTATACAGTAGGTCCTTGTTGGTTATTTGTTTTAATATAGTAGTGTGTACATGTCAATCTCAAACCCCTGGTCTGTCTCTCCCCTCATGCTTACCCGCCCCCTGGTAACTGTAAATTCATTCTCCAAGTCTGAGAGTCTGTTTCTGTTTTGTAAGTTAGTTCATTTTTGTCATTTTTAAGACTCTATATAAGCAATATCACATAAGCAATAAAATATGATATTTGTCTTTCTTGGCCTTACTTATTTCACTTAATATGACAATCTCCAGATCCACCCATGTTGCTGAAATGGCATTATTTTATTGTTTTTTAATGGCTAAGTAATATTCCATTGTATACATGTACCATATCTTCTTTATCCATTCATCATCTGTGAGTGGACATTTAGACTGATTCCACACCTTAGTTATTATAAGCATTTCTGTAGTGAACATTGGGATGCATGTATCCTTTTAAACCATGTTTTTCTCTGGATATATATATAGGCCTAATCCAGAGTAGGATTGCTGGTGGAGAAGGCAATGGCACCCCACTCCAGTACTCTTGCCTGGAAAATCCCATGGATGGAGGAGCCTNCCAGGGAGGCAGGTTGGGGAGAGAATGGAGTAAGAGTCTGGGGTTAGCAGGTGCAAACTCATATACAGGCTGGATAAACGACAAGGTCCTACTGCACAGCACAGGGAACTATATTTAACATCCTCTGTTCAACATAATAGAAAAGAAGATGAAAAAGAATGTATATATGTACATAATTAAATCACTTTGCTGCATAGCAGAAACTAACACAACATTGTAAGTCAACTATACTTCAATAAAATGACATTAAAAAAAAAGTGATTGGTGGAATCAATAAATCAAACAAATATTTACTTCAAATCAGTGACTTTATAGGGAGGAGAAGGTTCTAGAGAAAGCATTTCATAGTTGGTGAACTGGGCTTCCGTGATGGCTCAGAGGTAAAGAATCTGCCTGCCAATGCAGGAGATGCAAGTTCAGTCCCTGGGTTGGCAAGATACTCTAAAGAAATGGCAACCCACTCAAGTATGCTTCCCTGAGAAAGCCCACGGACAGAGGAGCCTGGTTGGCTACAAGTCCATGGCGTCACAAAAGAGTTGGTCATGACTTAGTGACTAAACAACAACTGTTGAATTAAAATAATTTAAGCTCTGTTAGCATATCTCTGGTCAAGAGGCAGAGGCCACTAAAGATATCGCATTAAAAATAATAAACATTTATCTGTAGGAGGGACTGGGGCAAAATTAGTGTGAGAGGAAAGCAACCTGTCAAAACCCTTGAGAGAGATGAATGCAGCTGTTGCTGGTCAGTCACTCAGTTATGTCCGACTGTTTGTGACCCCACAGACTGCAGCATGCCAGGCTCCTCTGTCCTCCACTATCTCCCAGAGTTTGCTCAAACTCATGTCCATAGAGTCGATGATGCCATCCAACTAACTCGTTCTTTGTCGCCCCCTTCTCCTATCCTCAATCTTTCCCAGCATCGGGGTCTTTTCCAGTGAGTCAGCTCTTCACATCAGGTGGCCAAATTATGGAGCTTCAGCTTCGGGATCAGTCCTTCCAATGAATGTTCAGGGTTGATTTCCATTAGGATTGACTGGTTTGATCTCCTTGCTGTCCAAGGGACTCTCAAGAGTCTTCTCCAGTACCATGGTTTGAAAGCATAATGAAATACTATTTCCCAGCAGTGCTGAACAGGTATTCCTATATTGGTGTGGTCCTTGCACATGGTGGCTCAGGAACCTTTACAATATAAATTCTGACTACCTTTACATATAGATAGATTAGTATAGGTTGATCAATCTAGATGAAATATGAATGAAGCACAGTGTCAATTCTTCATAATGTATAGATTTAGAGATTGGTTTGGGGAGATGTTGAAAGAGCTATGGAAGTGGTAGTGAATTACATGAAATTAAAACATTCTGTACAATTTTTCTGGCCCATTGTTGTAATGTTTGAATATGATGTGAAAAGCTTGTTCTTTTGTTAATAGGAAAAGAAAAGAGTTTTATTTGAGCCGCTGAGAACTACAGCCTGAAAGACAGCTTCTCAGATAGCTCTGAGGAACTGTTCTGGAAAAGCATGGTTTTCACCAGTTTATTTTTTTTTAATTTTATAGAATATAGTTGATAGACAATGCTGTTACTTTCTGCTGTACAGCAAAGTGACTCAGTTATATATGTGTGTGTATATATATATACACACACACACACCTATATATTATTTTTTATATTCTTTTCTATGATGGTTTATCACAGTATATTGAAGATGGTTCCCTGTGCTATATAGTAGGACCTTGTTGTTCATCTCAAAAGCCTGCTTTTTAATCACTCAATTATTCTGCTGAAAAGGCAAGAAAAATAAATTTTATGGAATTGTAATAATAAGTAGTAGTAGTAAGCATTTAAGAACAGGATGTTAAAGGTAAGACAGTTTGTCTTAGTAGTAGGATAAAGCCAAGCACAAACACCTACAAATGAACTCACTTTTTTTTTTAAACTATATCTACAGCTTACTTTCAGAGCACTAAAAATAAACTATTCATTCATCTATGGCTAATTCTAGACAGGAATAAAGTTACTGAGAAAATCACAGATTAAAATATAAGTAAAAAATAGCTCAACACTGAGCTTTACAGGTAAATACACAGGCAGGGATCCTGGTATAAGTTTCTTAACCTCTCTAAATCTCAGTCTTCTCATCCTTAAAATAGTAAGACGTACCTTCCAGGTGGTTTTAGTATTTATAACATTTACTGTAAGACCTAGCACATGATAAAGGCTCAAAATAATATTATAAAATGTGATACCCACATTAGGGTGACAAGGGTGGAGAAAAACTGGGCTAAAATGTATTATGTGTTTGGAGGGCCCACAGAGACGTCATTGGATGATCAGAATTAACAAAATTTGCTTTTTAAAAATCACCATGTTCGGGTTTTGAAAATGCTACTTTTGTTATATTTTACACATTCATATGGTTTTCATTAAAATGGAAATATAAACCATAATATACATAGCACTTAGGCAAGCTGAAATCTCTTACAAACATTTGTGTTATGAGTAATTTAGATGAATTTGCAATCAGTGAGAGGGGTGGTATAATTTTAAAGCAAAAATTTGCCTTAAATATGTTTGTTCTCTTCCAAGTACTGAAGGGATTTATATAATACAAATGTGTTTCCATGGCATTTAATTAACTCTCGACTTCATAAAAGGAAAGACAATCTAGGCTGGGCTTTCATAATACAAGGTTCTCTTCACGTAACAGCATATTCTTCTTACTTTTGTAAACATTATGCAGTAAACTGTTGAAAAATAACATTCTTTCAACAATGTTCTTCCTTTTCCAACTATTATGGAAAGGTTCGCACAGAAGTGTCTTCCAAGGCCTAGCAACGTTAAAGTTTGAAAGTCTCCTTAAAATTAAAAAAAAATTTTTTTATATTATTCCATGTGGTAAAATACTTATTACCTTGAAAACAGTTTTAAAGCCTACCATATTTCCTTGAGGGAAGGTGAGGGCAAGTCTATGTTAAATTTACTATGTAGCTTCATTTGGAGTATAAATTATCTTTGAGAATAAAAACAAAATATTCTATCATCCCAAATGCTGTTTGTGTCCCAACAGCATTGTTTGGACATGGGTGGAAAAAGCTTCTTTGAAGTCATACCGTTATCATTTATTTTGGATTTTTAATGATAGATATGTTTTTACTATTCAGCGGCTTTGGAGGATAAGCTTTTTCATGGCTGCTGACACTGCCCAGCAGGCATTGTGAGAACCACACAATATTTAAGACAGCCAGGCCCAGGGGAGGCTGCTGTTCTCTGCAAAAAAATGAGACACATTTAAAAAGTCATTTTAATTTTTCCTGGCCCCTGGGGACACTGTTCACAAACATTATTTCAGGTGTACTTAGCTATAAATGCCATGTGTCTAAGTTGGATTATTACAGGCTTCAACTGTACCAAGATACAGCTGATACACTTTAAAAAAGAGATGGCATACTGAATTGCACACAAACTGGTGATAATTTATTTTTATTTCTTTGGCCACACGACATGTGAGGCCTTAGTTCCCTGGCTAGGGATCAAACCTATGTCCTCTGCATTAGAAGTGTGGAGTGTTAACCACCAGACAACCAGGGAAGTCCCCTGGTGATAGTATTGAGAAAAAATATCTTTTCCTTCAATCACTTAAATGTATGAGGGATGATTTATTCAAAGTGTTTCTGCTTAACAGTGTTAAAGCAAGTTCTTATTCATTATATATGTTTACTAAAAGTCAAAATAGATGTGCTTAATTATACTTCTATTTACTAATTTCAGCAGTACTTTCTCTCTTATAATCTCCTTAAAAAAAAAAAATGTAACTGTTGAGTGATGCTTCAATAATGAGTTATTTCCTATAACAGTATCCAGGATCAAGAAGAAAATAATTAAAGCAACTTTTGCAAAGCTAATAGTCCATCTTTACATGCTTTTAAAAGGTTAGTGAAAATTAATACTACCATTCCCAAATGAAGCCACATTAAGTTCCATACATATTAAAATTGAGTCTAACTTACTAAAATGTCATCTGTATAAGTTATTCAAAATTCTGGAAAATGAGGATCAGAGTGTTTCAGATGAAGGAATTAAAAAAAAAAAAGTGAAGCCCAACCCTCACCCAAGCGGTAAAAGACAGGAAAGAATAAGTATTCAAATATGTAGCTGCCTAAACTTGGAAAAGTATCGTTTTCTTAACTGGCTACTTCAAATGCAGCTACTTTTATGAGCAATGGGGTTTCTAAAATTTTTTTTTAGCAACACTAAGTATCTAAACATCTGCTATTAAATATATGAAATGATTAATAGAGTTTCAGGATGTAAAGGAAGAGAACATGGCCGGGCTGTCAAGAGTACCAAGTGTAACCCATAATACTCTCTAGGATACATGCAGACCCTTACGTCCCTGCCGTCTAAAAGACACTAATGTCCGCTCATTGCCTCTTATTAATGGTTATATTAGCTTAATAAGGAGAAGGAAATGGCAACTGACTTCAGTATTCTTGCCTGAGAAATCCCATGGACAGAGGAGCCTGGCGGGCTACAGTCCATGGGGTCACAAAGAGTCAGACACCACAGGGCACGCGCATAGCTGAATAAAGCCAGTGACATCAACCACAGCAAACAGGAAAAAAAGAAAACTGTGTGCAACATCACTCATCATTACAGAAATGCAGATCAAAACTACAAGAATGTGTCACCTCACACTGGTCAGAACGGCCATCAGTGAAAAGTCCACAAGCAATAAACGGAGAGGGTATGGAGAAAAGGGGACCTTCCGACACCGTTGGTGGGAATGTATATTGATACAGCCACTAAGGAGAACAGTATGAAGGTTCCTTAAAAAATTAAAAATAGAACTACCATACGATCCAGCAGTCCCATTACTAGGAACATATCCTGAAAAAGACCCATTATTTAAAAAAGACACATGCACCTCAATATTCATTGCAGGACAATTTACAACAGCCAGAACATGGAAGCAACCTAAATGTCCATGGGCAGATCAATGGATAAAGAAGAAGATGTGGCACAAAGATACAATGGACTACTATTCAGACATAAAAAGGAATGAAATTGGGTCAACTGTAGGAATGTGGATGGATCAAGAGCCTGTCATACAGAGCGATATAAGTTAGAAAGAGAAAAACAAATATCATATATTAAACATATATAGAGAATCTAGAAAATGGTACACACGAATCTGTTTGCAGGCAGGAACAGAGACATGGCAGTGGGAGGCAAAGGAGGGATGAACTGGGAGACTGGGATTGATATATGTACACTGTTGTTGTTTTAGTCGCTAAATTGTGTCTGACTCTTTTGCAACCCTCTGGACTGTAGCCTGCCAGGCTCATCTGTCCATGGGATTTCCCAGGCAAGAACATTGGAGTGGGTTGCCATTTCCTTCTCCAAGGGATCTTCCCAACCCAGGGATGGAAGCCACATCTCCTGCTTGGAAGGTGATTCTTCACCACTGAGCCACCTGGGAAACCCGCATATATACTCTGGGTAAAATAGATAGCTAGTGGGAAGTTGCTGTGTAACACAGGAAGCTCAGCTCGGTGCTCTGTGACAACCTAGAGGGGTGGAATAGGGGGAGGTGGGACGTGATCTATGTATATATATATGTAGCTGATTCACTTTGCTCTTCAGTAGAAACTAACACAATATTGTAAAGCAACTATATCCCCAATACATAAATAAAAAAATAAATTACCCCTCCTAAAACAGTAGACAAGTAACATTTCAGAAACCAGAAAAAATTTTAAGAAATTACCACAAATATATGAATAACACTAAAAAGATATCCACCATTCACCAAGATTATGTTAAGATCATCTTCATCTGAAACACTGTTTTCTTTGATACTAAATAACTTTTAAAGTTGGATTGCAATCTTAAACTCAGCAAATGGTCACATGTCCACAGGTCATTGAAACCTAATCTCTGTATGATTGGAAGCAGACAGATGTTAATTACAGCAGACACCAGTTAACTAGAGACTTTAGCCCAGTTTTGTACACAAAGTTGGCTTGGTGGCCCCTGGGAATAGTTTTGAAGATGTCAGCTTCTCTGGTTGATGAATAAGGTAACAGTTCTCCTCCCTATGAACCGCTCCCTGTGAGCATAATGCTGATACCTGAAATTAGTTTCCAGACCTCTTGATCAGCATTCACTGATATGTATCCCTTCCAAATGCAAACTTTCCTCATCTTGGGGTCTGAAGCAAAGGCAACCAAAACTCCACGGAGAGGACTCAGACAGTTAATATCCTCATTTACCATCAGTTTTGGGTGAACGAGGCTATCAGATCCTTTACTAGGAGAGAAGGCAATGAGATATTTCCTCCCTAGAAAAGGGAACAGAGCAAGTTCTCCATATGCATTGGTTTACACAAAAGCAGAAAGGAATCAAGAAACAGAATAAATAGAGCTCTTCAGGTAGAGAAGGGAGAGGAGACAAGGTCAGGGCGGGAAATGGTCAAGGGCCAAGCTTGCCTTCTTCACGGTTTACCTCCAGCCATGTTTGGAAAGAACTATTAAGACAGTCCCAGTCACTTAAGTGGTGTCATAATTAATCTGAACTCCCTGTCATTTCGAAAGTCCATGTTGTGCCATAAACTCTTGGCAGGACCGAGACAAGTCCCCACAGTCACAAAATCTAGGAGGGCTAATTCTCTACACACACAGGATTAACATATTTTGCTCAGCTTCTCTCTCTTTATTTGAGTATAATTGCTTTACAGTGTTAAGTTTCTACTGTACAGCAAAATAAATCGGCTATATGTATACTTATGTCCACTCATTTTTGGATTTCCTTCCCATTTAGGTCACCACAGAGCACTGAAGTAGAGTTCCCTGTGCTATACAGTAGGTTCTCATTAATTATCTATTTTATGCATAGTATCAATAATGTGTAGATGTCAATTCCAGTCTCCCAATTCATCCCACACTCAGCTTTGCTTAAAAGGACCAAAGCAACAGACTATATACTTCAATGCAACCAAATAGAGCGACAGGTAAACGAATTCTTTACATAAAAGGAAAATAGAATAGGGACATAAAACCGCAAAACAAACTAAACCTCCAGTCACTCAGATAGTCAGATATTATGTTTTGAAGTTTAAAATGCACTCCTGATGAGCAGGTTTGTAAATTGTGCCCAGGCAATGTCACAACAAAATCCCATCAGAGAGGCAAGTGATGGAGGCTGGGGGCAAAGGTTAGACAAGCAAGGTTAGAGGGGCAAGACATGGAAGCCCAGGACCCAAGTCCATTATTCAAAGAGGCTCCAAAGGCTGAACTGAACCTCAGACCCCAAAAAGTCTCTAGAAAGTGGTACTGACCTGGGGGAAGAGCTGCTGCTCTTTTTAGATAAAGCACCTTGCTGCACGATTCAGGATGTTGCCCTGACCAGGCTGTATTAGACAATGTGCTTGAGAAGCATCTGGCAAACTCGGATGGGGTGGAGCCAGCTGGGTTTCGTTGCCAGGAGCAAAACAAACAGGCCCTCTGCTTACTGTGGGTTCATCTCCAGGTGCAATTGGAGGTCCTGGTTACCAGCTCTTTGAGGCCTAAGTGCTGAGATCCTTGCTTCACCCGTTTCCTCCTCTGCTGCATCCTGGTTTCAGTTCCTTTCACCCTGAGTGTGCATCCAGCCAGCCTCCATCCAGATCTGTTCAACTCCCCGGAGAATTCCCAGTGCTGTGCTTTTAGACTAACATTGTCCAAAAGAAATAAAAGTCACCTACGTAATAGGAATTTTCTAGTAGCTCTATTAAAATGGTAAAAGGCAACAGAGCAAGTGAATTGTAATAATGTATCTGGCTAAATGTATCAAAGGGCATCTGAAGGCAATGGCAACCCACTCCTTGCCTGGAGAATTCCATGGATGGAGGAGCCTGGTAGGCTGCAGTCCATGGGGCTGCGAAGAGTCGGACACGACTGAGTGACTTCACTTTCACTTTTCACTTTCATGCATTGGAGAAGGAAATGGCAACCCACTCCAGTGTTCTTGCCTGGAGAATCCCAGGGATGGGGGAACCTGGTGGGCTGCCGTCTCTGGGGTCACACAGAGTCGGACACGACTGAAGCGACTCAGCAGCAACAGCAGCAGGGAGACTTGGGTTCAAAAGATCCCCTGGAAGAGGAAATGCAACCCACTCCAGTATTCTTACCTGAAGAATCCCCATGGACAGAGGAGCCTGGTGGGTTGCAGTCCATGGTGTCACAAAGAGTCAGACACGACTGAGCAACTTTCACTTTCATGTCCCTGTGATCATACTTTTGATACATTGTGCTGTGCTGTGCTTAGTCACTCAATCATGTCCAACTCTTTGTGACCCCGTGGACTGTAAAGTCCATGGAATTCTCCAGGCCAGAATACTGGAGTGGGTAGCTGTTCCCTTCTCCAGGGGATCTTCCCAACCCCGGTATCAAACCCAGGTCTCCCGCATTGCAGATGGATTCTTTACCAGCTGACCCACCAGGGAAGCCCAAGAATACTGAAATGGGTAGCCTATTCCTTCTCCAGAGGATATTCCAGACCCAGAATCAAACAGGGGTCTCCTGCAAAATACAGGTCTCCTCTGAACCTCTGAAAGAAATTGACTTTCATTGAGATAATATCCTTGATATTTCTTCATCTGTATATATATTTTTATTTTTTAATTCATTTTTAATTGGAAGATGGCTTCCCCAATGGCACAGAGGTAAAGAATCCACCTGCAATCCAGAAGACATGGGTTCCATCCCTGGGTCTGGAAGATCCCCTGGAGAAGGAAATGGCAACTTGCTCCAGTATTCCCACCTGGAAAATCCCACGGACAGAGGAGCTTGGCAGGCTACAGTCCATGGAGTCACAAAGGAGTCTGACATAACTAAGTGACTGAGTACACACACAATTGGAGGATAATTGCTTTATAGCGTTGTGCTGGTTTCTGCCATACAATGTGAATCAGCCATAAGTATACATGTGTGTGCATGCTAAGTTACTTCAGTTGTGTCTTATTCTTTGTGACACTATGCAGTGTAGTAGGCCAGGCTCCTCTGTCCATGGGATTTCCCAGGCAAGAATACTGGAGTGAGTTGCCATGCCCTCCTCCTNTAGAATAGGGACATAAAACCGCAAAACAAATTAAACCTCCAGTCACTCAGATAGTCAGATATTATGTTTTGAAGTTTAAAATGCACTCCTGATGAGCAGGTTTGTAAATTGTGCCCAGGCAATGTCACAACAAAATCCCATCAGAGAGGCAAGTGATGGAGGCTGGGGGCAAAGGTTAGACAAGCAAGGTTAGAGGGGCAAGACATGGAAGCCCAGGACCCAAGTCCATTATTCAAAGAGGCTCCAAAGGCTGAACTGAACCTCAGACCCCAAAAAGTCTCTAGAAAGTGGTACTGACCTGGGGGAAGAGCTGCTGCTCTTTTTAGATAAAGCACCTTGCTGCACGATTCAGGATGTTGCCCTGACCAGGCTGTATTAGACAATGTGCTTGAGAAGCATCTGGCAAACTCGGATGGGGTGGAGCCAGCTGGGTTTCGTTGCCAGGAGCAAAACAAACAGGCCCTCTGCTTACTGTGGGTTCATCTCCAGGTGCAATTGGAGGTCCTGGTTACCAGCTCTTTGAGGCCTAAGTGCTGAGATCCTTGCTTCACCCGTTTCCTCCTCTGCTGCATCCTGGTTTCAGTTCCTTTCACCCTGAGTGTGCATCCAGCCAGCCTCCATCCAGATCTGTTCAACTCCCCGGAGAATTCCCAGTGCTGTGCTTTTAGACTAACATTGTCCAAAAGAAATAAAAGTCACCTACGTAATAGGAATTTTCTAGTAGCTCTATTAAAATGGTAAAAGTCAACAGAGCAAGTGAATTGTAATAATGTATCTGGCTAAATGTATCAAAGGGCATCTGAAGGCAATGGCAACCCACTCCTTGCCTGGAGAATTCCATGGATGGAGGAGCCTGGTAGGCTGCAGTCCATGGGGCTGCGAAGAGTCGGACACGACTGAGTGACTTCACTTTCACTTTTCACTTTCATGCATTGGAGAAGGAAATGGCAACCCACTCCAGTGTTCTTGCCTGGAGAATCCCAGGGATGGGGGAACCTGGTGGGCTGCCGTCTCTGGGGTCACACAGAGTCGGACACGACTGAAGCGACTCAGCAGCAACAGCAGCAGGGAGACTTGGGTTCAAAAGATCCCCTGGAAGAGGAAATGCAACCCACTCCAGTATTCTTACCTGAAGAATCCCCATGGACAGAGGAGCCTGGTGGGTTGCAGTCCATGGTGTCACAAAGAGTCAGACACGACTGAGCAACTTTCACTTTCATGTCCCTGTGATCATACTTTTGATACATTGTGCTGTGCTGTGCTTAGTCACTCAATCATGTCCAACTCTTTGTGACCCCGTGGACTGTAAAGTCCATGGAATTCTCCAGGCCAGAATACTGGAGTGGGTAGCTGTTCCCTTCTCCAGGGGATCTTCCCAACCCCAGTATCAAACCCAGGTCTCCCGCATTGCAGATGGATTCTTTACCAGCTGACCCACCAGGGAAGCCCAAGAATACTGAAATGGGTAGCCTATTCCTTCTCCAGAGGATATTCCAGACCCAGAATCAAACAGGGGTCTCCTGCAAAATACAGGTCTCCTCTGAACCTCTGAAAGAAATTGACTTTCATTGAGATAATATCCTTGATATTTCTTCATCTGTATATATATTTTTATTTTTTAATTCATTTTTAATTGGAAGATGGCTTCCCCAATGGCACAGAGGTAAAGAATCCACCTGCAATCCAGAAGACATGGGTTCCATCCCTGGGTCTGGAAGATCCCCTGGAGAAGGAAATGGCAACTTGCTCCAGTATTCCCACCTGGAAAATCCCACGGACAGAGGAGCTTGGCAGGCTACAGTCCATGGAGTCACAAAGGAGTCTGACATAACTAAGTGACTGAGTACACACACAATTGGAGGATAATTGCTTTATAGCGTTGTGCTGGTTTCTGCCATACAATGTGAATCAGCCATAAGTATACATGTGTGTGCATGCTAAGTTACTTCAGTTGTGTCTTATTCTTTGTGACACTATGCAGTGTAGTAGGCCAGGCTCCTCTGTCCATGGGATTTCCCAGGCAAGAATACTGGAGTGAGTTGCCATGCCCTCCTCCTCTGCTGCTGCTAAGTTGCTTCAGTCGTATTCGACTCTGTGCGACCCCATAGACGGCAGCCCACCGGGCTGCCCCGTCCCTGGGATTCTCCAGGCAAGAACACTGGAGTGGGTTGCCATTTCCTTTTCCAATGCATAAAAGTGAAAAGTGAAAGTGAAGTCACTCAGTCATGTCCGACTCTTAGTGACCCCATGGAGTATAGCCCACCAGGCTCCTCCGTCCAGGGGATTTTCCAGGCAAGAGTACTGGAGTGGGGTGTCATTGCCTTCTCCTGCCCTCCTCTAAGTATACCTAAATATATATATATACATATATATATGTCATGTGTATTTTGTATGTTTAAGTTATCTGCATTTTTAGTTGATTTGTACCTGCCTACTTATTTGATCTATATTTTGATGTCTTTTAAAATGTGTATTTTACACGTACAGCACATCTCAGTTCAAACCAGTCACATCTCAAGTGCTCAGAAGTAACATGTGACTAGTGGCTACTGTGGTGGACGGCACAGATTTGGAGTTTTGGAGGGACAGCGTTCGGTCAGCAACTTGACTTTGGAGGCAGACTGTGTCCAAGTTTGCACTGAGATTGTTCAACAGGTTACCTTAAAAGGGATGTGATATGCTTAAATCTGAACTCTCAAGAATTTGCAGTTAGATTGTCACTTGCTTCTCATGTAAGAAATAGATCTATTTTGTTTATGACCATCTCCTAGGGTTAGAGAGTAGGAGGGTGCCCCTTCCCTTGGCAGGATTTCTGACAGGAATAAAGATCTTTTGCTTTGTTCATATAGAACATGCAGTATAACCCAGAGATGAAAGAGAAAGGATTCCTCAGACCAATGACTGCTGAGAGAGAGATTTCACAAACGAAAACTCCATTTCTCGGGGGAATTACGGTGACTCAGTGTTGCAAAACAGAGGGACGCTCCAGAGACAGTCTTTTTTCCCCAGGTGGTATATTGCTGGCCTAGCCTGCCCGGAGACATGGAAGAGATGCCTTCCCAAGTTTTCACAGTGCTGTGATGACATGATTTATTAGATATCAAATAAACAAGGCAATGTTTCCCTCCGATAATGGCTGTGATAGGAACACAATTCAGGGGAAAATGCTTTCATTTTTGGAAAGTAGAGCAAGGGGAAGGATGCGGATGCAGCTGAATGTTTGTGCCTCTTACCTGCCTCTGTTACCCATTCCTCCCTGCCTCTCTCATTCAATCACTTGTAATTCCTATGGACTGCATCTCTGAACTGTGTCCATCCGTAGTCCTGTCCTATCTATTATCTTTTCTCTATTTTCAGTTTAGACTTCATTACTTCTGGTCCAAACCATTACATCAATCTCCCCTCCAGCAGCTCTACCTCTGGACTCCTGAGACTCCCAACTCCCTTATAGCATGCTCCCAGGTGAATCTTCTCCATGAGCTGTTACACTGCTCCTGCCCTCAACCCTTTCCAAGGCTTTTTGTTGTTCATTACATTTCAGGTTCCAAAGCCTTCAAGATGTGGCCTCAATTGCCTTGTCAGACTTCTGCTTGACTAAGCTCCAATCTGTACCTGTCCACGCTTTTCAAACTAGGGATTACAAATGTATCAGACTTGTAACTGCTGTTACTTGGCAGTCAGAATAGCTCCCTGAAGAGCTCTGGAGCATCTCTCTGATAATCTGCTGAAATCTGACCCAGACTTCAAATCCCTTCTCAAATGCTACCTCTTCCATGAAGTCCTTACAGATTACTCCAAATAGAGTATCTGTGATCTTTTCCTTAGCAACCATCTAAGATTCAGTATTTCTCTTAGAGCTCCATGCCATACAATAGTCATCCATTCATCACCCTTGCAGCTACTGGAATGTACATTCTATGAAGGTAGAAAGTGCGTCTTCTCCTTTCGAAATCATTTCCATGTTTGCAGCAACATCACAAATACTCGTTGCCTTAAATTTAACTACATAAATCACTAAGTAAATTAGTGTCTCTTATCTGAATGCAGTCATGCTTTCTATTTTGCCCTAACTTTGATCTCCAAGAATTCAGGATCTCTATTTTTATCATAAGAATAAAAACTGGAGGGGGGGAAAAAAAAAAAAACCCTGAAGGAAGATCAAAGAGAAAAGAGGATCTAAAAGTCCTTTTCTCTATCAATATTTAAGACCTTCATCCTAAAAAAAAAGGAAGTCCCTGAGTACTTTTCTTGCTCTCATCTAACCTAGTAAGTATCTAGATAAAATCAGGAGCCTAGAACAAACGTGACAGGTGTTGGTAAGAATTCAGGTCCACTGGCAGAGGCCAGATGGAAATGTAGGTTGTTAGTTACATGTCCCCACTCAGTTCTGGCAGCATAACAGCCCAAGGCTGACTAAAAGCTAGCTGTCTTACCTCTAGGAAAGAATGAATTCCTCTACAAAAGACGTGGATTTCTGATTAAATAAGTGATTGGTTTCTACATTTTTCCCCTGCATTTCAAAGCAAAATGAATGGTGTGTTTTAATCTGCACTTTTAATTCCCAGTGATAAAGAAAGTTCAGCAAAGCTCCATGACCATGCCACTGGAACTACCATTATTAACAGTGTTAAAATAGCTAAAGCAGTCAGTTTCTATCACCTACAAAAACAATTAAGCAGCCAAACATTTTATTACTGTGGCCCACTCCTGCCGTCTTTACTACAGTAAATAAGACTAAGGCATTCTCTCCAGCATATACAAAGTACACAAATTATGTACCTGGAAATTTGACTTAAGTATAAAACTATAGAATCTTCCCACAATTTACAATCTAGCAAGCGGAGGTTTGAAATCAACAAGCCAGCATCACTTAGCGGAGACATTCTCCAAAGTGATGCTTGAAATGAAACCCTAACCTCTTTGCCAAGCAGCCCACAGTTAGGAGTCTTAAAATATTTCCCTGCTAAAAGAAAAGTTGAGAGACTCCTTACCGCTGAGAACTGGAGGTGTCTGTAATCCAAACTGTACCTGCCAAAGCCTTACGTAAAAGCCACCTTATCACTGCCCAGTGCCTACAACTGACATCTCCTATTTCACAACGAGCAGCAACCCGGAATTTCCCCAGAAACCGCTAATACTCATCAGAAGGTGGCCTCGGAGCTCGCTGAGATGGCTAACATTTCAAGACCAAGGGAAAAACAAAAACTTTCACGTCCCCAGCTCGCTCTCTTCTGCAGCGAGTGAGGGGTCCAGGCAAACCTGGCCAGTGCCAGGAGGGGAGCCAAGCTGTCCTAGCGGTGTAACGCCCGGGTCCCCGGGGGGTCGCAGCTGCTTGTGGGGAGGCAGGGGCAGAGCGCCCCCNCAGCCGGCCCAGCAATGGACAGATGAATGGAATGAAGCCATCCTTATCTGGCTACAGATCTGCCCATGGTAAGATTTCCCCTTATCCTAAAAGTATTTATTTGTCAATAGGAAATTGGAAAGAATGCTTTGTTCTATAGAACCAAAGATGCTGTGAGCTTGTCTATGTGCTTTTAAATGTATTCTTGTGTTGATAGAATCCTGCTGTTTTGTCTGTCCTGTGCCAGAGTTTCTTTAGTAACTATGGCTTGGAAAAGTCTTTAGAAAGAGACTTATCTGGGGCCCTGTTTGTTCACCTCTGTAATGTCTCCAAGTGCAATAAGCTTAGCTATGGAATTTATATGCTAGGATAAGTATATATTGTATATGCCTTTTGTGGTTTGATAGGGTAAGTATATATTGTATATGCCTTTTGTGGTTCAATGAATGAATTCATCTTTACCTCTTCATGAAGACTGTAGGTGCCTGTCTTTAGGGACTAGAGTGCATTTATAAGCTTGAAGCCTTTTGGTGCATAACTGATTCCATCAAATACTGTTGAGCACCGATGATATGCCAGGAATGATTTCAGACTGTCCTTGTGTTTTTGTTCCTCATCGTGGCCCTAGCTACCAGTCCTTTAGGGATCTACTGTCCCAAGGTATGGGATCATTGTTGGCACCTATTAACTGCTAGATCATCGTTTCTACACGGTATTAAGGATTTGTTGAAGCACTTGTTAGACACCATGGAGAATATAAAAAGAAACAAAAGATGGTATTCCATGTGTTAACTTGCTACTTTTGTCAAAACATTGGTTCTCAACCAAGGACAGTTTTGATCCCCGGTGAACATTTGACATCTGGAGATATTTTTGATTGACACAAGTGGGGATGGGATGCTACTGCTATCTAGTAGATGGAGGCCGTGAATGCTGTTACCCTTCATTGTATGGGACAGCTTCCTCATAACCAGCAAACAGCTGACCCAAAATGTCAAAGTGCTGAAGTTAAGGAATTCTGAGCTAAGGAGACAAGCCATGCGTATTGAAAACAACTGTAGAACAACAAAGGGAGTGTCTGTAATCAAGGACTAGAAAGCAGTTGTTCCCAGATACTGGTCTGTTGATCAGTGCCTGTCTTTTGCAAAATTTTAAATCAGTCTTTTGGCAAAATGACAAAAATAAGGTTGGTGTGGTAAGTTTTTCCTTTTAGTCAGACTTGCTCAGTTTGAACAGTGATCCATTTCTGAGAATCTTTCATACTTCACTGGACTTGTAAAAACTGTAATGGAATTATGATCATAGACTGTTACCTTTGGTGTCTTTTTTTGGCAAGATTAAAATTTGTGTTCCTTCAGTGATTTGTAACTTTTTTCTTTTTAAGAAATTTTACTAGTCTTTTAAATCCAAAAGAGTAGAAAGGACTAAGCTAGAAAAATCTAACAGTTCTGGTAAGCCTTGGGACAGACAGAAATTATATTCCTTGTTGAGTACCATGAAGCAACAGAGAGGACTGGAGTAGTGAATTCAGCTGGCTAGGGGCCAGCTTGCTGGCTCTGGTTTTTGAGGCTGCCATCTTAATGAGTTCTTAGTATCTCAGCTCGTATAGGACTTTGTTGGGACTATTAAATTTTACTACTCTTATAAATAATGGCCTTTTTATTCTTAGGTCCTCAAAGGCTTCCCTTTCCTAGTGGTTACAAAAGGCAGCGAGAATATGAAGAGGAGGAAGATGATGAAGAAGAAGAATATGACTCTGAAATGGAAGACTTTATTGAAGATGAAGGAGAACCTCAGGAAGAAATATCCAAGCACATTCGAGAAATCTTTGGCTATGACCGAAAAAAGTAAGGATAAAGAAGATTTATATATATATTTAAATATAAATATATTTATACATAAATATGTGTGTGTGTGTGTATATATATANGGCGGCGGGTCCCCTCCTTCTTTCCCCGCCTGCCCGCTCCGGGGGCCGCCCGGGGGCTCGCGGCGCTCAGGGTGTGGGGCGCGGCCGGGCCAGGTTGAAACGCAAGGCGCGGGCGAGCCGGGCGGCGGGGGCGCCTGGGCAGGTCCTCGCCGAGAGGGAGGGCGCTCCGGCCGCGCGAGCCAGGGGGAGGCGCGTCGGCCGGCGAGAGTGACGGGCCACCGAAACACCAAAAGTTCCCCGCGGGAGGCGCGGGCCGCCGGGGCCCCGGGCGCAGCCGCCGCGCGTCGCTGTGGCACGCGCGCTGGAAAGTTTTCAAAGCCGCGAAAGCGAGGCCTCGCGCCCGGGGGCTTCCTTCCCCCGGCTGCCCAGTTCTACTCCCTCCGCTCGCCGCGGGCGGGAACAGGTCGCTACTGCGGGGTACCCGCGAGGCTCCGCGCCAACCCTGCGCTCCTGAAATCTCTCGAGGCCTCGAGCAGCCCCGCAGAGCAAGTGCGTCCCACGGACCTCCCATCCCACCGGCCGTGGAAATCACTGGACGACGGCAGGAGTGGGGAGCTGGACCAGACGTGGGGCTGATGGGTGTGAACTGAGGATTGCGGTCCCCCACCCGAATCTGCAGCTGGCCTGGGCTGCCGGGTCCAAATAGACCACTTCCACGTCCGAAGGTTTTTCCTTTACGACTCCGGTTTGTCTTCACCTTTGCAAACTGCTTCTTGACTTTTCGGTACAGTTGAGAAGTCTTCCTGTCACATTTTGATGATAACAAGCATTTCCTTAGGATTCTGAATCTTGATCAGAGAGTAGCAGCCATAGTAAGAACGTTTCCTTCACAACAGAACTTTCAGCTCTTCCCAATAAGAGTACACACACACACAGACACAGACACAGACACAGACACAGACACAGACACAGACACAGACACACACACACACACAAATAGGGTAGCTCTTATTTCAACAACTACGGTGGAACTCCATAGAACAAGTTTTTCCAGCATCAGTGTTGTTTTGTAACAATAGAAAGTACACATTGGATACTGAAATATACATATGGAAATTTACTACAATAGGCTTCATTCAGCTGCCTTTTTTTTTTTAAACCATGAGATAAAGGAATCCGCCTGCAATGCTGGAGGCACTAGCTCCCACCCTGAGTTGGGAGGAAATGGCAACCCATTGCAGTATTCTTGCCTGAGAAATCCCATGGACAGAGGAGCCTGGCGGGCTACAGCCCGCAGGGTCGCAAAGAGTCCCCACGACTGAGCCACTGAGCACACACTAAATTATTCTGGGATACAGTCCTTGTTCTCAAAGATAAACATATCCATCATACATTGTTTGAATCAGGCTTAAAGAACTAGTGTTGGTATGGTTAAAGATTTGGGCATATCCAAAATATTGCTGATTTTTCTAATCTTTGGTGTTAATACATGTAAATGTTACTGGGTGTTCAAAAACAAATTTGTAGAATAAGAGGTTAGATATGTGGTTCCCAGAGGTGGGAGGGGTATTAGCTGAAGGCAGTCAAAGATGCAAACTCCCAGTTATAAGGTATGTAAGCACTAGGGATGTAATGTACAAGATGAGAAATATAATGAGCACTGCTCTATGTTACATGTGAGAACTGTTAACAGTAAATCCTAAGAGTTCTTATCACAAGGAAAAATTTTTTTCTAAAAAATTTTTGTATTTATATGATGATGGTTTTCACTAAACTTATGATAATCATTTCATAATGTATGTAAGTCACATCATTATGCTGTGCACCTTAAACTTATGCAGTGTTGTAATTCAATTAAATCTCTATAAAACTGGAAGAAAAATAAATATTTCCAAAATAGGGAAGAGACATGACAATGTTAAACAGAAGCAGTGAAAAACTGGTTAACAACATTTCACAATAATAAAATCACATTTTGTAAAGCAACAGAGTGGGAGTTAGGAAGCTCTTGGTTAGGATATGGGTGGGTATCCAGCTAGTGAGGGAGGTGGCACTCTCTGCTTTGCAGCCATGGCTAACAGCCTTCTGAAAACCTTGGCTAATATTTTTTTAAGTTTCATTTATAACAATCAGCAGCAGTTTTGCATGTGTGCGTGTGTATATGTATGCATGTATGTACATAAGAAAGTGGAAAAGACTAGGTATTTAAAGATTTTGGAGATATAATCTCTTTGAGCTTCATGATCTGCTGATATTTCCTTAAGAGAATGTTTTAATTCCTCTTAAGAACATTAAAGAACAGATAACATTAAATCTGGTTTCAGATTAGAGTGTAAATTCTGTGTGGGTGGGAGCCACGCTTATTCACTTGAGCACACTCAGAATCTTCATTAGAAGCATGGACAATGAAGATCAGGAATTTTGTAGGTTACAGTCTACTTAGTAAGCACTTAGAAACCAGTTAATGCATACTTGAAGGAATGAATGGCAGATGCATTCTAATATTGTTTTTAAAATGTCAGGTCTGATGATACTTGTTTCCCCATGACATCTGTTGGATTTCTTATAGTATACTTAATTATCTGTGTATTTGCTTTTAATTATGAACATTTGGGAAGTAAATTTTATCTTTCATCAGATTTTTAAAGAGACCACAAAATAGAAAAACAACCTTGCAAATCATTTAAAATAATGCTTGTAGCCAAAGGGCAAGTCAAGTTTGAATTAAACGTTTAAATGATAGAGTGTATTTTATTCGTTCCATTAATTTATGATACAGAATGGTGTTTTCTGTTTGTCTCTGCCACTAGACAGAGTCCCTTGGGGGCAGCCAATTGGGTCTTACTCATTTTAGCGTCCCCTGCATCCAGCATGGTGTCTGACACTTCGTTGGAACCTGAAAACTCCTGTTGCATAAATGGATGAATGAATGATCTGTTTTCATATGTTTTAAAAGATAGCATATAACTTTGCAAATTTTAAGAGACAAAGACATTTACCTAATCACAACTTTTATGAAAGGATTATATTAATTCTTTCCTTATAACCTGTGTAATTTAATTAGCTTATATTAAACAGTAACATTATACAATGTACCATTTCAGGCTGTAGCCTGACTTGTCATAGTTTTCAAATAAAAAGTAACACCACATTGCACCTACCTAAAAAGGGGAATAATGTCAGAATAGATGGGGGTGGGGGGTAAATTCTTGGGAAATTTATCATGGATGTTTTCTAAATTATGGTCAGTTTTGTTTTTAACTTGCCTTGTGCAGTACTTAAAAGCCACAGATGAAACCTATAATTTGATATGGAAAGCCCAATTCTTTTCAATGTTAAAAGGTGTGCAGATGCACCCCAGTAATAATGGATGTACAATCATCAGCTGAGGCATTTAAATGCAGATGACTAATTTGTTCAAGCTGTATGTGAACTCCGGTATGCTCATTAGTCGTTGTAATGGACAGGCATATTCTGGGCATTATTAATGCTCTGAGATGAGAACAGAGGCTAAAAAGAAACACTGGCCAAGGAAGCCAGAAGTTTTATAAGAGTTGGGTCCCCCCCCCCCTTTGTAAATGGAAGAACCAGTGGTTAAAATTACCTTACTTCTGTCTTGCCTGTAGATTTGTGGTTGTATTTAAGACCTTGGAGTAAGAGTTCTTTAGGACAGATATGCACTAATGTAATTTCTCATCTTATTTAGTATATCATTTTCCATCTCTTTTACGGTTCTAGATTTCAGGCATTATTAATGGCATTTTCATAAGGGTATACCTGTATCAGTTGCTGGTATATGAATTGTTATGATACATTCCACTAAGTTACACACTTGCTTTTTGAAAAGTATAAAATGAATGCCCTGAATCACTAATTATTATTTAAAAGCATATAAAGATGCAAGTCCATGCCATATAAGAGGGTTGTACATGTGTGTGTGTCTGTGTGTTGTGTATGCATATAGTGAAAGGTTACAGCTGAGATGTGTAAGTGGTTGGAGAAAGCTTAATTTCACTTCCAAAGTAAAGGCTTCATTAGAAGTAATAAGATTTCATGAGTTCTACCCAAGAGACAGAGGTCTGGAATATCCAATGTTGTATAACTTTCTAGTTTTTAGTTTCACATTGATTTATAATTTATGATTTGATTCTCATCCAAATTATAACAACTGGCACTTTGGCTTACATACAAGTTGCCAGGCCCTGTGCTAAGGATTTATGTATCTGTGAAGTAGGCATTACTGTTCCCTAAGTTAGCATAGATCAAATTTCTATAACAAATAAGCTCTAAGTATTTAGTGGATTAGAGAACAAGAAATGCATTCCTTTGATGCTGGGTAAGTGGTTCACCATCAGAAGGGGCTCTGCTTCACGCTCACATTTAGACCACATTTTTGAGCAACGATCTACCATTTTGAAAAATGTGGCCATGCAACATACATGGTGGACAGGTGGAGTTTGCAAATTTTTATTGGCCAACCTTGGAAGTGGTCTGGATCTCTCCTACTTACTTTATTGGCTAAAACTCTATCCCATGAAAACCCTACAGGTCAATCTGTGAACCATAGTCCAGTTAGGAGAGTGAATTTTGATGAAGAACTAGCAAAGACTGACGTCACCAAGTCTGAATAGCTGACAAGTGGCAGGAATTATACATGAGTTTTTTAAACCCCAACTCTATGACCTGTTTTCAGTTGCCTGGTGGACTTCAATTACTCTACCACCCAGGTTAAGACTGCATTTCTGGCTGGAGAAACAGACTTTTCTATTTCTATTGCTGCATGCTGTGATGACTATATTCATGTACTTGCTAGAGATAAGCCTGCTGTGAATAGCAGAAATGTTATTAATCCATGTCATTGTATATGTGTGTGTCTGCTATAATCCAGGGCAATAGAGATATTGGCATTGATGAAGTACGACTCCTACACTTACTGAATACACAGTAGACTAGGCAACGCAGGTTATAAGTGAGTAATGCTTTAAATGTACAAGATGGAACCTTTGAAGTTATTTCTCTTTGCTAGACAGTTACCCACAACTCACTGTTTCATGCTTGATTGTTCTGCCCTCTGCCTGGAAGGACATCCTCTTTCACTAGCAGCAACACCAGTTGCTTTTAAAATTCTGTTCCAGGAAGCTTACCCTTATTACTCTGGTGTGGGATGAAATTCCTTTCCTTGCTTTAAAAAGAAAAAAGTGTTTTCTTTTGTTTTGAACTTACCAGCTTGAAAGAAAATGACCATGTCTCTCTTCTGCACAAAACTAGATACTTCTGTTCATCTTTATTTTTTTTAATGTTCATTTTATACTGGAACATAGTTGATTAACAGTGTTGTGTTTCAGGTGTACAGCAAAGTGATTCAGTTATACATATACAAGTATCTATTCTTTTTCAATTTTTTTTCCTATTTAGGTTATTGCAGAATATTGAGCAGCGTTCCCTGTGCTCTACAGTAGGTCCCTGTATGACGTGTTCATCTTTATACTCCTAGATCCCTTGTCCCACACTCACTAAAGATTAGCACAAACTTAGGGACTTCCTTGGCAGTCCAGTGGTTAAGACTCTGTGCCTCCAGTGCAAGGGGCTGGGGGTGGGTTCGACCTCTGGTCGGGGCACTAAGATCCTACATGCTGCATGGTGTGGCCAAAAAAATAAATACCAGAGCTTAATAAACCATTTAAAAGGCAAATTTATGTGAACGAACTGTTCAGAAGCAGCTAAACACAGATCATTTCAGACTGATCAACCCTCCTATTAATATGTCTGTAAGTGAAGTCCGTATTTGATTCTGATTCCTCGCTTTCAGCATATAACACAAGACTCAATCTTTAGGGGTTTGCTCCATAAACCAGGGAACAGGAAGAAGGACTCTTGCACTTGGGGAATATAATCTTCAACCTCTAAAAAAATTCCTTTGGCCTTGGGATAGAGTGATGTAAGGATAAAAAAAGAGAAAGTTCTGAGATAAAATCATATTTTTCTCCCAGACACAGATGCGTCTTTGTTCACTGCTCTTTCACGCCCCACCCCCACCCCCCATCACTGCTCCGGCGTTCCTCTCCTTCTTTCACTCTTTCCTGGCTCCCTCGTGGCCTCCCCAGTCAGAAAGAAACACATCTCAGAGAGCACACCAAGCTTTCCTTCCTCTCGTTCTCTTTTAGGTCCAGGAACAGGTACTGTCCAGACTTCTGCATTTAAGTAGCTCATTTTAACACTCCTATCTGGTCATATTGTCAAGCTGAGGCGGGTCTTTTGAGTAGTTCCCTCCGCAGTTGTTCATTAGCATCATTGAAGGTGTGGCTACCTTGTGAGGTGTTTCGTCTCAGTTTAAGAGACTAATTTCTCCAGGGGAAAATATGCTTCCCTGGTGGTACAGTGGGTAAGAATCCGCCGTCCAATGCAGGGGATGTGGGTTGGATTCCTGGTCTTAGAACTAGGATCCCACATGCCTGGAGGCAACTATGCTCCTGGGAGCCACAGCTCCTGGGGGTGCCGCAGCTTCACTCCCTCCACAACGACTAGGGAGAAGCTTGAGCAATGAACGAAGAGCCCGTAAGTACCAAACAAGACGCCACGTGCTGCCACTAAGACCCAACGCAACCAAAAATGAATAAATACTAAACAAAGAAAAGAAAACTGCTGCCGAGTTGTCCAAGCCAATTTAGTAGCCCCGAGTCTAGGGAGTACTTGAAGTTTAGTGCCACCTTTAAACATTTTTAAACCAAAGTGAAACTTTCACTTTCAAACCAAAGTGAGGCACCCTACATGTATCCCACCCAAAAGACTAAAATATCTCAAACAGTTTTACACTGACTTTTATGTTGAAATGATCTATTTTGAGTACATTATGNGTACTTGAAGTTTAGTGCCACCTTTAAACATTTTTAAACCAAAGTGAAACTTTCACTTTCAAACCAAAGTGAGGCACCCTACATGTATCCCACCCAAAAGACTAAAATATCTCAAACAGTTTTACACTGACTTTTATGTTGAAATGATCTATTTTGAGTACATTATGTTAAATAAATAGATGTTATGGTATTAAAATACATCCATTAATTTTTAAAATAAATTTCACCTATTTCTCTTTGAATAAAGTGAAAGCGAAAATTGCTCAGTCATGTCCAACTCTTTGTGACCTCATGGATATACAGTCAATGGAATTCTTCAGGCCGGAATACTGGAGTGGGTAGCCGTCTCTTTCTCCAGGGGATCTTAACCCAGGGGTTGAACCCACTTCTCCCACATTACAGGCAGATTCTTCTGAGCCACCAGGGAAGCCCAATACAATTACTAAAAAAATTTGAATTGCTTCTGTCATTAGACACATGGCTTGCACTATATTTCTGTTGAACAGTGCTGTCTGAGAGGACTGAGTGCCTGCTCGAATTTCCTAAGAAAACCAAATATTCTTGAACTCTAAGTTATAGTCCAAGTTACTGCTATTATTTTTTTTAACTGGGATGAACCTCTTCTCATACACATTCAGTGTTTCTTTTTTTTATTTTTTACTGTGATAAAACATAGAGCAAATAATTTATCGTTTTTAAGTGTACAATTCTGTGGCACTAAGTACATTCATATTGTTATGTAACCATCAACATTATCCATCTCCAGAGCATTTTTCATCTTCCTAGATGGAAACCCCATACTCATTAAACTCCCTGCCCTCCCCTCCCCCACTCCTTGGCAGCCACCTTTCTACTTGCTGTGTCTATGAACTGACTACTCTAGTGGGACACAACTGAGTGACTTCACTTTCACTTTNGCAGCCCACCAGGCTCCCTTGTCCCTGGGATTCTCCAGGCAAGAACACTGGAGTGGGTTGCAACCCATGGGATGGAAGGAAATAATTGCATATCATACATCTGGTAAGGGATTAAGATCTAGAATACATACATATAAGGAACTCCTATGCTATAAGATCTCAATCTCTTATCAGATGTATGATGTGCAATTATTTCCTCCCATCCCATGGGTTGCCTTTTCACTCTGTTGACAGTATCCACTGATGCACAAAAGTGTGTGATTTTGAAGTCCAATTTATCTTTTTTTTATTGCCTATTGCCAAATCGAATGGCATAAAACATTTCCCTTCTGTTTTCCTCAAGGAGTTTTACAGTTTTAGGCCATACCTTTAGGTCTTTGATTCATTCTGAGTTAATTTTGTGTAGGGCATGAGGTAAGAGTTCAGCTTTTGGATTCTCGACGTATATTTTCAGATGATTAAACATTTAGAAAATCATGAGACTTCCCTGGTGGTCCAGTGGCTAAGACTTGCACCTACCATGCAGGGGTTCTGGGTTTGATCCCTGGTCAGGGAACTAGATTCCCCACACCACAATTAAAGATCCTGCATGCCACAGCAAAGATTGAAGGTCTCGTGTGCTGCAGCTAAGGCCTGGTGCAGTCAAATAAATTTAAAAAAATTTTCAATGAAAGTCATATTCATAGAAACAGCAATGCTGCTGCTGCTGATAAGTCACTTCCGTCGTGTCTGACTCTGTGCAACTTCATAGACGGCAGCTCACCAGGCAAGAACATTGGAGTGGGTTGCCATTTCCTTCCCCAACGCGTGAAAGTGAAAAGTGAAAGCGAAGTCGCTCAGTTGTGTCAGACTCTTTGCAACCCCATGGACCACAGCCTACCAGACTCCTCCATCCATGGGACTTTCCAGGCAAGAGTACTGGAGTGGGGTGCCATCGCCTTCTCCGAGAAACAGCAATAGGAATGTGGTGCTTATTCAGAGATGCCCCTTGATAAGAATCTTTAAGTGTATCACGAACTTTATATGGAGTAGCCCTTAAACCATAGACAAGGCTCATGTTTAGTTTCAAAGCTCCAAGGTATGTGCATGCGTGCTAAGTTGTTAAGCTGGCATGTCCGACTTTTTTGTGACACTATGGATGTAGCCCACCAGGCTCCTCTGTCCCTGGGATTCCCCAGGCAAGAATACTGGAGCGGGTTGCCATGCCCTCTTCCAGGGGATCTTCCCAACCCAGGAATTGAACCCATGTCTCCCGCGGCTCCTGCACTGCCAGCAGGTTCTTTATTGCTGAGCCCCCAGGGAAGCCCCAAACTCCATGGTACTTTTCCTTAAAAAATTTCCATTTTCAAAACTGAGGTAACTCCTCCTCCTATTGCTCCCTGGAAGAGACCTAAAATATGGAGCAAATATCTATCAAGGAGACATCTCAAGGAGATGGCTCTAGGATAGAGAAGGTCTTCTTTTCAATGTGTAATAGTTGTTGACGCTATGCCAGGCAGTCTGCCTTACATAAATGATCTATTGTGATGCTTCTTACTGGCATGGAAGACGATATTGTTATTTTCATCTTTTAATTTTTTTCTGTGGACCATTTTTGAGTCTTTAATTTGTTTCAATATTGTTAATGTTTCATGTTTTGGTTTTTTGGTCACGAGGCATGTGGAATCCTAGCTCCTCAACCAGGGATCAAACCTGCAACCCCAGGATTGGAAGGTGAAGTCTTAACCACTAGACTCCCAGGGAAGCCTCCTGTCTCTTATACACATCTAGATGTGTATAAGAGACAGGCACTAAGTACATTCATATTGTTATGTAACCATCAACATTATCCATCTCCAGAGCATTTTTCATCTTCCTAGATGGAAACCCCATACTCATTAAACTCCCTGCCCTCCCCTCCCCCACTCCTTGGCAGCCACCTTTCTACTTGCTGTGTCTATGAACTGACTACTCTAGTGGGACACAACTGAGTGACTTCACTTTCACTTTTCACTTTTATGCATTGGAGAAGGAAATGGCACCCCACTCCAGTGTTCTTGCCTGGAGAATCTCAGGGACGGGGGAGCCTGGTGGGCTGCCATTTATGGGGTTGCACAGAGTCGGACATGACTGAAGCGACTTAGCAGCAGCAGCAGCAGTGGAATATTACAGTATTTGTCCTTTGGAGACTGGCTTGTGTCACTTAGCATAATACTTTCAAGGCTTATCCAGGTCACTGCATGTGTCAGAATTTCCTTCCTTTTTAAGGTTGAATAATATTCCATGGTTCGTATCTACTATGTTTATCCATCTATCCATCACTGGACACTTCACTTGCTTTTACCTTGTACTATTATGAATAATGCTATGAAGATCAATATATAGATATCTCTTTGAGTCCCTGCTTTTAGTCCTTTTGTGTATGTACCTAGAAGTGGAATTGCTGGATCAAACATTATTTGCATTTTTAACTATTTGGGGAGCTTCCATACTGGTTTCCATAGTGGCTGCACCATTTTTACATACTCACCAACAGTATACAAAGCTTCAGCTTTTCCACATGCTCACAAGCACTTGTTATTTTTCTTTCTTTTTTAGTACCATCCCAATGAGTATGAAGTGGTATCTCATTGTGGTTTTCACTTGTATTTCCCAAATGATTAGTAATGCTGAGCATCTTTTCATATGCTTGCTGGTCATTTGTCTCATCTTCTGTGGAGAAATGTTTGTTCAAGTCCTTTGCCTATTTTTCAATGGGTTTTTGTTTCTTTCTTGTGAGCTATGCTGCTGCTAAGTCACATCAGTTGTGTCCGACTCTGTGCGACCCCACAGACAGCAGCCCACCAGGCTCCCTTGTCCCTGGGATTCTCCAGGCAAGAACACTGGAGTGGGTTGCAACCCATGGGATGGGAGGAAATAATTGCATATCATACATCTGGTAAGGGATTAAGATCTAGAATACATACATATAAGGAACTCCTATGCTATAAGATCTCAATCTCTTATCAGATGTATGATGTGCAATTATTTCCTCCCATCCCATGGGTTGCCTTTTCACTCTGTTGACAGTATCCACTGATGCACAAAAGTGTGTGATTTTGAAGTCCAATTTATCTTTTTTTTATTGCCTATTGCCAAATCGAATGGCATAAAACATTTCCCTTCTGTTTTCCTCAAGGAGTTTTACAGTTTTAGGCCATACCTTTAGGTCTTTGATTCATTCTGAGTTAATTTTGTGTAGGGCATGAGGTAAGAGTTCAGCTTTTGGATTCTCAACGTATATTTTCAGATGATTAAACATTTAGAAAATCATGAGACTTCCCTGGTGGTCCAGTGGCTAAGACTTGCACCCACCATGCAGGGGTTCTGGGTTTGATCCCTGGTCAGGGAACTAGATTCCCCACACCACAATTAAAGATCCTGCATGCCACAGCAAAGATTGAAGGTCTCGTGTGCTGCAGCTAAGGCCTGGTGCAGTCAAATAAATTTAAAAAAATTTTCAATGAAAGTCATATTCATAGAAACAGCAATGCTGCTGCTGCTGATAAGTCACTTCCGTCGTGTCTGACTCTGTGCAACTTCATAGACGGCAGCTCACCAGGCAAGAACATTGGAGTGGGTTGCCATTTCCTTCCCCAACGCGTGAAAGTGAAAAGTGAAAGCGAAGTCGCTCAGTTGTGTCAGACTCTTTGCAACCCCATGGACCACAGCCTACCAGACTCCTCCATCCATGGGACTTTCCAGGCAAGAGTACTGGAGTGGGGTGCCATCGCCTTCTCCGAGAAACAGCAATAGGAATGTGGTGCTTATTCAGAGATGCCCCTTGATGAGAATCTTTAAGTGTATCACGAACTTTATATGGAGTAGCCCTTAAACCATAGACAAGGCTCATGTTTAGTTTCAAAGCTCCAAGGTATGTGCATGCGTGCTAAGTTGTTAAGCTGGCATGTCCGACTTTTTTGTGACACTATGGATGTAGCCCACCAGGCTCCTCTGTCCCTGGGATTCCCCAGGCAAGAATACTGGAGCGGGTTGCCATGCCCTCTTCCAGGGGATCTTCCCAACCCAGGAATTGAACCCATGTCTCCCGCGGCTCCTGCACTGCCAGCAGGTTCTTTATTGCTGAGCCCCCAGGGAAGCCCCAAACTCCATGGTACTTTTCCTTAAAAAATTNACATGGCAACCCACTCCAGTGTTCTTGCCTGGAGAATCCCAGGGACAGAGGAGCCTGGTAGGCCACCGTCTATGGGGTCGCAGAGTCAGACATGACTGAAGCAACTTAGCAGCAGCAGCAGGGAAGGAAATGGCACCACCTGCAGTATTCTGGCCTCAGAAATCCAAGGGACAGAGGAGCTTGGTGGGCTACAGTCCAAAAGCAGGGCATTTCTGAGGGGAGGAAATAGTCCCAGGGAAGCTGAGGTGCTCACCAAAGGCCCCAGAGCTTTTGATAACACACCAGAGCTGTGGCTGAGGATTCCCAGCTGCCAGACCCCTTGATCCTGGCCTCTTTCACTAGATACATTTGTGGAAAACTAGAATCTAAAATATGCCCTGGTGGTTCCAGAGTAAAGAATCCACCTGCCAGTGCTGGAGATTCAGGTGTGATCCCTAGTATGGGAAGATCCCACATGCTATGGAGCCCGTGTGCCACAATTGCCAAGCCTGTGCTCCAGATCCTGGAAGCCACGATGCCGAGTTCACATACTGCAACCATTGAAGCCTGTGAGCCTGTGCTCCACAACAAGAGGAGACACTGAAGTGAGAAGCCTGCACACCACTAGTTATGGCCCATGCTCACCAAAACTAGAGAAAAGCCCACACACAAACATGCAACACAGCCAACAATAAGTAAAACTGTTTTCCTAAAAAAATGCATATCTGACAAAGAAACTGTACTCGAATTGTCCAAGAACACTAGAGCAACCAAGCCCATTCATAATTGGTAACGATTGAAATAGACACCTGGCCACTGAGGGTATATTGATAGTAAACTATGATACAAAAACATACTCAAGATACTGGTGGAATGCACACAGAGCTCCCTTTGAAAGGCAATCTGACACTTTTTTTCAGTAACTGTGTGGCACAAGCACTGAATTCTATATATGACAAGTGGTGGAAGCCAGGTATCTTACCATTGGAATGCAAAGTTACAGATAAACAAAAGGCAAGGTTACAATGTCCACGTCGTGGTGGATCAGGTTGGAGACATCATCACAAATTACCTTTAACTGAATATGTTCAAAGGTAAGCTGGAATACATGTATATATATATCCATGTATTGTCAGCTGAGCATATTGAGCTCCTACATGTATGTTTTAAATATCATTCTCTAATAAAAGGGAACAGGAAACGTCTCTGATGGCCCGGTGGTAAAGAATCTGCCTACCGATGCAGGGAACATGGGTTCAATCCCTGTGTAGAAGATTCCACATGCCCAGGGGCAATGGCGCCCTTGAACAACTCTTGAAGCTTGCATGCTCCAGAGCCCAAGTTCTGCAAACAGAGAAAGCACTGCAATGAGAAGCCATGGCACAGCAACTAGAGGGTAGCCTCTGCTCACTGCAACTAGACAAACTAGCAAAAAAGATCCAGCATAGTAAAAAATAATTTAATGTTAAAAAAAGGACTGTTCTTTGAAGAAATGACTGAGACTAGGGGTGAGACTATAAATATATGAGCCTGGGTAATCTTAAACTATGAGAAATTAAAGAAACTAAAGACAACTATCAAGCTGTCCAAACTGATAATAATAAATGATGACACAGTGTTATCTGTATACACTAGCAAATAACAATCTGAAAAGGACTTTAAACAATCCCCTTTCGATCATGTCAACAGTTATAAAAGACTTTGCCATGGATGTAATGAGGATGACAAGACTGGCACACTGAAAATTATACATGATTGCTGAAAAATACCCAAAGACATGGACAGATACTCCATAGCGATGAAAAGACTTAAGTTGGCAATACCACGGAATGCATCTTCAATCTGAAATGAAGATTCAATATGAATTACAAAAGGCCGAAAGGTTGTTGCTAAACCACAAAAGATGCCAGCATTCTTGGCCTCCAGAGGAGAATTCAATCCAGGGCCAGTGACGAAGCTTGATGGCTCAGAGGTTTTGTGTTATAAAGTTTTATTAAAGTATAAAAGAGCTAGAGAAAGCTGTTGATCAGAAGGGGGAAGAAAGAGTACACCCTGCTAGTCTTTAGCCTGATGTTATACAGCCACTAGCAGTCTGCTAATGAAAGAAAGACAATGTCTCAGAGGATGGCACCAGGCCCCTCACCCACAGCATGCATCAAGATAACATTGGCAGCAGGTGAGTCATCCCTGGCCATAAAATGATGGACCTGAATCTTGAAGAAAGGCAGATTTTCAAGTAAATATATAGTTTCATTAACATAGATTAGGAGAACAAGGTATGAGTAAAACATACTGGTTTGTCAAGTCATTTCTGAGCCTTTAGGGAGAATACATAGTACATTAACGTACCTTAATACAAACATTTCCATAATAAAAATGCATTGCTTAGCTCAAGGTTTGAGCAAAGTTAAATTCAGGTGGAGTCAGGAGTCATCATGGCAACACAGAATTTTCAGAGAAAGCTCCTTTTAAATTTGTATCAGTATGGAGAAAAAAACACAACACTCCTTTGTCTCCTCCTGCCTCTTAAGAGAGAAAAGTCTGACACTAGCAGTCTATTTTCTCTGTCTGGAGACCCCTGGCCTTCCTGCCTGTTATCCCCCCCAGGCCTGTAGGAAGCAATACACTAGGCTGCTTGGGAAAACCACGCCGGTCTGAGCTTTATGCGAAGGGGAAAGTGGTAAAAGCCTTGATCCCAAAGGCGAGGCTTTTCTGCGACCGCCATGTTTGTGGGCTCCGAGACTGTGCAAACAAAGAGAGCGGAACACGTGGTTCTCTGCTCCACCGAGTCCCAGTTCCCTTACCTGTGGTCCACACCCCTCCGCTCTGCTCGCTGGATGCCGATGGGGACCCAGGAGCCCACGAAATGAGCATTCCCAGCTGCAATGGCGAGCCCTGAGAGCACAACTGGTAACCCCTGCCCCCATGTGCCACCATGTTCGCCCCGCCCCAGAGTTCACGTGAGCCGCGCAACTGATAAACAGCCCAGGTTCGCCCTGCCCCTGATGGGCTCACGGTGCGCTCCACCCCCATGCCCACTTCCAGGACAGGCCTGCAGGACTGCTACTGCCTCCAGGTGAAACACAAGGACAAGCAAATCCACACCACTGAGACAATCCAAGCTTTTTCTCAGCTGATCTGTCTATGATTTAGGGATCTATGACTAAAGAAAGCAAAGATGACCTGACCTAGGACAGCCATGATATTCTATAGAACCAGACCCTGGCAGGAAGAGGATTGAAGAGGGCCCAGGAGCAACATAAGCCCTAAGAATCCTTGGTAGCATAGAGGTTAGGCAGGCAGATGGGGAAGAGGACTAGATCCTGTAGGTCAGGAGTTCAAATCTCTAGTCTAGTCCTTTTGCTTTTAGGTGGCAGGGGACCGCAAGGGGCGTGGCTTAGACCAGCAAAGTTTATTTTTATTTTAGATGTTTATTGTTAGGCTTAGGACTAGGGTTAGGGTTGGGCAACCCCCCCACTTGCTAGCGTTGGGTTCGGGGTTCAGTGTGAGGGTTTGGGCAACCCCTCACTTGTTTGGGGTCTGGGTTCAGGTTAGGGTTCGGGTTTGTGGTTAGGGGGTTCAGGGTTTGGGGTTTGGGGTTGGAGGTTTGGGGTTTGAGTTTTGCGGTTCGGGATTGGGGCTAGGGGTTCACAGATCGGGTTCAGGGTTTGGGGTTTGGGTTAGGGTTCGCAGTTCAGGTTTGGGGTTTGGGGTTCGGGTTAGGGGTTCATGGTTCAGGTTCAGGGTTTGGGGTTTGGGTTAGGGTTAGGGTTCGTGGTTCCGGTTAGGGTTTGGGGGTTTGGGTTTAGGGTGTGGTGTTCGTGGTGCAGGTTTGGGGTTTCGGGGTTTTGGGTTCATGTTACGGGTTTGGGGTTCGGGTTTGGTGTTGGGGGTTTGGGGTTCATGTTGGGGATCACAGTTTGGGTTTGGTTTTGGGGTTCGAGGCTTGGAGTTCGGGGTTCAGGTTAGGGGTTTGGGGTTTGGAGTTCGGGGTTTGTTGTTCAGTTTCGGGGTTTCGATTTGGGTTAGGGTTTTGGGGTTCAGATATTGGAGTTCAGTGTTTGGGTTAAGAGTTTGGGGTTCGTGGTATGGGTTTGGGGGTTTGAGGTTCACGGTTCAGGTTTTGGGGTTCTGGGTTCTGTTTAGGGGTTTGGGGTTTGATATTCGGGGTTTGGGTTTTGGGGTTCTGGGTTTGGGTTTTATGGTTCGGGGTTTGGGGTTCGGGTTCTGTTTAGGGGTTCGAGGATTGGTTTAGGTTTTGGGTTGGGGTTTGGAGGTTTGGGATTTGTGTTTGAGTTTTTGGGTTCAGGTTTGGTTTAGGGGTTTGGGATTCAGTTTAGGTGTCTGGGGATCGATGTTCGGGTTTAGGGGTTCGGGGTTCTGATTAGCTGTTTGGGTTTCGGGGTTCAGGGTTCCGAGTTTGGGGTTTGGGGTTCACGGTTCGGGTTTGGGTGTTCTGGATTCGGTTTAGGGGTTTGGGATTTGGTTTAGGTGTCTAGGGTTCGATGTTTGAGTTTAGGTGTTCAGGGTTCTGATTAGGTGGGGTTCGGGTTTCAGGGTTCATGGTTTGGGGTTCACGGTTAGGGTTTGGGTGTTTTGGATTCAGTTTACGGTTTGGGGTTCGGGGTTTGATTTAGGGGTTTGGGGTTCCATTTAGGTGTTTGGGGTTCGGGTTTTGGTGTTTGAGGTTCAGGTTAGGGTTTTGAATTTCGGGGTTCAGGTTTTGGTGTTTGGGGTTCAGGTTAGGGTTTTGAATTTTGGGGTTTGGGTTTTGAGGTTTGGTTTAAGGATTTTGGATTTGGGGGTTTAGGTTAGGGGTGTGGGGTTCCTTCTCCAATGCATGAAAGTGAAAAGTGAAGGTGAAGTCGCTCAGTCAGGTCCGACTCTTAGCGACCCCATGGACTGCAGCCTACCAGGCTCCTCCATCCATGGAATTTTCCAGGCAAGAGTACTGGAGTGGGGTGCCATTGCCTTCTCCACAGTAGAGGGGCAGTAGGTATGAAAGAAATTTAGAGCTGAAAGCTCTTGTTAGTAATTCTGTTATGATTCGTTCCTTCAATGTCTTTTCTGAAAGCATTAGCTGGCAGCTTGTGACTCCTTCAAATGCTGAGTCCTTTATGCAGTGGTTCTGAGTTTTATTTGCCAATTGTTGGCAGGGTATGATCACTGCCTCTTTGTGACCAGTGATGAATATGGTTGCCCAAATATCTCTGTTACACACACACACACACTGTCTCTCTCTCTCTCTCTCTCCCTCTCTCTCTCTCTCTCTCTCCAGAAGAAACAAGAGGAAACAAAGACATTCATAAAAAGTAGAGAGCTGGCCACGCTGACAGAGACGGGGGATGGGGGGATGGGACCGAGGCCCAAGAGGGAGGGGGTGTATGTATACACATAGCTGACTCATAGCAGAAACGAACACGACGTTGTAAAAAACCCATGTCCCAGTTTTTAAAAAGTAGAGAATTGATACACTAACATCTCACCCACTCTGAAACTATAACACTAAGCTAGACACCAAGTAATTGTAAAGAGAGAACATTCATTTTAATTAAAATACATTATCACTGGAGCTCTAGATTCAGAACACAAAATATCATATTTTCATCTTCTCTGCTGATGAACAAATTGAACTCTAATGAGAATGTAAATTGGTGCAGCCATGGTGAAAAATAGGGTGGAGGTTTCTCAAAAACCTAAAAATAGAGTTACCATATGATCGAGCAATCCCACTGCTGGGCATATATCCAAAAAACGAACACAATCAAAAAGATAAATGCACCTCAATGTTCACAGTAGCATTGTTTACAGTTGTCAAGATATGGAAGCAACCCAAGTGTCCAGCAACAGATGAATGGGTAAAGAAGAGGTGGTATATCAGGTTAACATATTTGCAAAGCAGAAATAGAGTAACAGATACACAGAACAAACTTACAGTTACCAAGGGCAGAAGGGGGTGGTGGGATGAATTGGGAGATAGGGACTGACATATATACATGGCTGTGTGTAGAATAGATAATGAATGAGACTCTACTGTATAGCACAAGGAATTCTACTCAATGATCTGTGGTGATCTAAATGAGAAGGAAGTAAAAAAAAGGGGATAGGGACTTCCCTGGTGATCCAGTGGTTAAGAATTCACCATGCAATGTAGGTGACTTGGGTTCAATCCTTGTTTGGGGAAATAAGATCCCACATTCTACAGAATAACTATGTTCACATGCCTTAACTATGGAGCCAGAGCACCACTAGAGAGTTCGTGTGTCATGACAAAAGATCCTGGGCATGGTAACTAAGACCAAATTGAAAAATAAGTAAATATTGTTTTAAAAGATAAAATGAGGGAATATATGGATAAATGTAAGGGATTCACTTTGCTGTACAGCAGAAACAAAACATTATAAAGCAACTATACTCCAGTAAAAATTAATTTTTTAAAAAGAGAAAAAAAAGAAGATGTAGCACATATGTACAATGGAATATGACTCAGCCATAAAAAAGAATAAATAATGCCATTTGTAGAAACATGGATGGACTTGGAGGGTATTATGCTAAATGAAATAAGTCAGAGAAAGAAAAATACTGAATTATATCACTTACATGGAATCTAAAAAATACAACAAACTAGTGAATATAACAAAAAAGAAGCAGACTCACAAGTAGAGAACAAATTAATGATTATCCGTGGGAGAGGGAAGTGGGAGAGGGGCATTATAGGGGTAGGGGAATAAGAGGTATAAACTGGGATCAAGTGAACTACAAAGATATACTGGAAAACACAGGAATAGAGTCAATATTTTATAATAACTACAGATGTAGTATAACCTTTAAAATTGTGAATCACTACAGCGTACACCGTCACTTACATCATGGGGCTTTCTTGGTGGTGGCTCAGTGGTCAAGAATCTGTCTGCCAATGCAGGAGATGTGGGTTCGATCTCTGATCTGGGAAGATCCCCTGGAGAAGGAAATGTCCTGGATATTCATTAGAAGGACTGTTTCTTAAGCTGAAGCTCCAATATTTTGTCCACTTGATGCGAAGAGCAGACTTTTTGAAAAAGACTCTGATACTGGGAAAGACTGAAGGTAAAAGGAGAAGCAGGTGGCAGAGGATGAGATGGTTAGATAGTATCACAGACTCAATGGACATGAACTGGAACAAAGTTTGGGAGATAGTGGAGGACAGAGGAGCCCGGCGTGCTGGAGTCCATGGGGTGGCAAAGAGTTGAACATGATTAGAGACTGAACAGCTTACATATTATACAGCAACTATACTTTGATAAAAAAACAAAAAATAAAATAAAACCAAGAAATCTGACTATATCTAAAATAAAAGCTTGTTACCAAGTCTTTAGATTTCCTTTTCCACAGTGGAGATATTAGTCTAACTGCCTCAGCCAGAACTCTACACATCACCTTTCTTCTCTTCCATCTCTCCATCTGATCAGATAGGAAATGACATTAATTCTTCCTTAACAAACAGCTTTCACAATAATTCTGTCTCCTTCTTCTTCCTGTCATCAGTCCACAGTACTGAATCAGGATGTCTCGCTTTCAATTTGGAAACTACAGAGGGCTGATCCAGAGGACCCTCCCCCTCACCATTCACATCTGAGCACTGCCAATAGATTGACTTAAAAAAGAAAACAAAATACTGCTGGCGCCAAGTCCTTCTTTAAAAAAAAAAAATTAATAAGCTGTAATTCTTGTTAGTTTATTTTTCTCTTAAGTGTTACACAACTGATTTAATTTAAATTGGAGTTTATTTGCTTTACAGTGTTGTGTTAGTTTCAGGTATACAGCAAAGTAAATCAGCTATACATATTCATATACTCTCCTTCTTTTGGATTTCCTCCCCATTTAGGTCATCGCAGAGCACTGAATGGAGTTCCCTGTGTTATACAGTAGGTTCTCAATACTTATCTATTTTATATATCATAGTGTATATGTGTAAATCCCAATGTCTCAGTTCATCCCACCCCTACTTCCCCCTTTAGGTGTCCATATGTTTGTCCTCTAGGTCTGTGTCTTCATTTCTATTTTGCATATAGGTTCAACTGTTCCCTTTTTCTAGATTCCACATGTCTGCATTAATATGATATTTTTCGCTTTCTGACTTATCTTGGCTTTTGTAAATAGAGCTGCAATTTATACTGGGGTGCATGTATACTTTGTAATTATGGTTTTCTATGGGTACCATCGGAGAAGGCATCCCACTCCAGTACTTTTGCCTGGAAAATCCCATGGACGGAGGAGCCTGGTAGGCTGCAATCCATGGGGTTGCTAGAGTCAGACACGACTGAGCGACTTCATTTTCACTTTTCACTTTCATGCACTGGAGAAGGAAATGGCAACCCACTCCAGTGTTCTTGCCTGGAGAATCCCAGGGACGGGGAAGCCTGGTGGGCTGTCATTTATGGGGTCGCACAGAGTCAGACACAACTGAAGCAACTCAGCAGCAGCAGCAGGGGTCCCATCCCTTCATGGGAAACAGATGGGGAAACAGTGGAAATGGTGTCAGACTTTATTTTGGGGGGGTCAAAAATCACTGCCGATGGTGACTGCAGCCATAAAATAAAAAGACACTTACTCCTTGGAAGGAAAGTNAGCCACTCAGCAGCAGCAGCAGCAGCAGCAGCAGGGGTCCCATCCCTTCATGGGAAACAGATGGGGAAACAGTGGAAATGGTGTCAGACTTTATTTTTGGGGGGTCAAAAATCACTGCCAATGGTGACTGCAGCCATAAAATAAAAAGACACTTACTCCTTGGAAGGAAAGTTACGACTAACCTAGATAGCATATTCAAAAGCAGAGATACTTACTACTTTGCCAACAAAGGTCCGTCTAGTCAAGGTTATGGTTTTCCAGTAGTCATGTATGTATGTGAGAGTTGGACTGTGAAGAAGGCTGAGCAGAATTGATGCTTTTGAACTGTGGTGTTGGAGAAGAAGACTCTCGCGAATCCCTCAGACTGCAAGGAGATCCAACCAGTCTATCATCAAGGAGATCAGTCCTGGGTGTTCATTGGAAGGACCGTTGCTGAAGCTGAAACTCTAATACTTTGGCCACCTCATGAGAAGAACTTACTCATTGGAAAAGACTCTGATGCTGGGAGGGATTGGGGGCAGGAGGAGAAGGGGATGACAGAGGATGAGATGGCTGGATGGCATCACCAACCTGATGCACATGAGTTTGGGTGAACTCCGGGAGTTGGTGATGGACAGGGAGGCCTGGCGTGCTGCAGTTCACGGGCTTGCAAAGAGTTGGACACGACTGAGCTATTGAACTGAACTGAACTGATGGGATTGCAGGATCGTATGGTAGTTCTAACACTTTCTATCAGGTTCTTTCTGCTGGGGTCTTCACAGCTGTGTCAGCCTCTGCTGGTCTTTCCCATCCTCACTCTTTTCCCCCAGATTCTTCTGTCCTTGAGTCTTGAAATCTTTACTCCCACCAACCCTCTCCCCCTCTGCTTTATTTCTAGTGTTGTGTCTACAATGCAGTCCTCATATATATATACCTTAGTTTGTGAATGAGTGAACTGGTGCATCCCTCAGACCATCCAAATAGAGAAGAAGTCTTCAAACTTTTTCTCAAAGCAGATCTCACATGTGGTTACCTCACAGGTCCACGTGTCTTTGCTTTAACTTCATAAATATGAATCTGGGAGACAAAAATAGAACGACTTACTTATGTTTGGGCTAGTACATTATTTTATTGCCTTAACAGGCCATGTTCTCTTTTAAAGGAGACAGCTTATAAATACAGATGCATATAATTTGTATAGAATTTTAGAAGTATTCATTATTATTCATGAATCTTTGTGACAGTGAAACCAAAATAAACAAGGGAACCAAAACTTTGTCAAAGAAAGAAAAGAATAGAATCTTATGGCAGATGTTTGATGGGATCTCAAACAATTTAAAAAAATCTGTCTTGTTCCTGCCATGGGATGTTTGGTTAATTGTTGAAACTTTTAACAGGTAATGCTTGCATTAGTATAGCATATGGAACACTGATTTTCCAAGGGCAATTTTTAAAAGTTAGTTAATCTTGGATAGGCTTATTTTTGGTGTCTCATACCAGTTCCAAAGCAAACTATAAAAAATAGATTTTACCACTGCAGGTGGATTGTATGCCTCTTGACTTAACACGCAACTTAGTAAAAAATTTCTCTCAAGACTACTGTTTTTACATGATCGTTCACACATTTAAATGGTCAAAATTCTTTCATTTACATTGTAATATCTTCTCAGAAGTGGTTCCTAAGCCTTTTTCAGAAGAATTAGAACTTTATATGAAGAATCTCCCCTGTCCTGCCCCCACTAAAGACCCAAAGCAGAGAGCTTTCAATTAGCACACCACAGTGTTATAGGAAACATAATTATTCCTGTTTCTTTGGTATTCTGGTGTAATAATAAATTCTAGCCTCAACAACAACAAAAAAGGGATTTTTAAATAGAGCCAATTAACATAAGCTTCTTTAAAATTTGTTACAGATAATTCTGTCCTGCACACTTTGATAAGCTTGGGTTAACTTTCTGTGTTGTTAACTTCCTTTAACATAATGTTAAAAGGCGAATGAGTCAGAACACAAATGAGCAAGTGTTATGAGTAATTCATCATTTCTTAAGTTTTGCAGAGCAGGTTTTGAGGGAATGGTGGTTATTTCCATTCACTGCTCACTTAAAAATTATTCTTCAGATTCTTCCTGTTACGTGCTGTCATTTCACAAATTATATTCGCTAGGTTTATGTCACTATAAGAATGGTAACGTGAACTGTAACACTCTTTAAAGTCATGAACTGGGGCATCCCTGGTGATCCAGTGGTTAAGAATCGGCCCTGCAACGCAGGGGATGGGGGTTCAATTCCTGGTAGGAGAACTAAGATCCCACATGCCACTGCGGAGCAGCTAAGCCCATGTGCCCCGCTAGAGAGCCTATGCGCTGCAGCTACGAAGCCCACACCACAACTAGGGAGTCTGGGTGCCACAATGAAAGATGCTCACATGCCACAAAGACCCACGGCAGCCAAAAGCAAAGTCATGAACTAGTCCAAGTATGATGTTGGGTTGGGGTTGTGTGTAGAGTTCAAGGGCTTGTGAGAAGATTAAATGGAATCATACTCATCAACGACTAAGATTGCTTTGAACATCTTATATATAGTAGTGTGTCTATATCAATCCCAATCTTCCAACTTATCAATACCTTCACCCCCTGGTAACCATAAGATTGTTTTCTACATCTGTGACTCTGTTTCTGTTTTGCAAATAAGCTCATTTTTATCATTTTTTAAGATTTCACATATAAGCAATATCGTATATTTGTCTTTTTCTGCTTGATTTATTTCATTAGTATGATAATCTCTAGGTCCATTCATATTGCTCTGAAAGGCATTATTTCACTCTTTATTTTTTTAGTTGAGTAATGTGCTGTGCTTCATTGCTCAGTCATGTCTGACTCTGCAAGCCCATGGACTGCAGCCCACCAGGTTCCTCTGTCCATGGGATTCTCCAGGCAAGAACACTGGAGTGGATTGCCATGTCCTTCTCCAGCTGAGTAATATTCCACTGTATATGTATACCACATCTTCTTTATCCACTCCTCTGTGGATGGATATTTAGTTTGCTTCCATGTCCTAGCTATTGTAAATAGTGTTGCAATAAACACTGGGATGCATGTATCTTTTCAAATTACAGTTTTCTCTGGATATATGCCCAGGAGTGGGATTGCTGGATCATATAGCTCTATTTTTAGTTTTTAGAGGCACTTCCATACTGTTCTCCACAGTAGCTGTACCAATTTACAAAGACAATCTTGAATTAAGTAAATTTCTTAATTTTTATCTTAATAAATACACTCTAAATTTGTATGGTTCACCCTGTAACATATTTCAACTTTTCAAAAAATAAGAAAAATTACCGAGCATGCATGAAGACATATAAATATTAAATAACTTCATTTTTAAAGCAATTTTAGCACTATGACTATTGTTTCCTTTATGGAGTTTCTGAACTCTTGCCCTCCAAGCCCAGTGGAGCTCAAAAGTATGCTCTGTTTAATCTTGAATGAGGTAACATTAGACAGAATTATTATTTGAGCCAACTTAGTCTGCTAGGTAAAAGGCCTCAGAGTTGTTATTTCTGTCTTTTTAGTGGAACATAGTATACATATAGGAAAATCCACAAGTCATGTGTTTACAGCTTAATGCACTTTCACATAACAGACACACACTTGCATAGCCAATATTCAGTTTAAGAAAGAGAATATAATTAGCACCATTGGAGAATCCCTCAGTGCCCTATGCCTTTCACTGACCACCAACAAAGAAAACTACCATCATGATGTTTAACACTAGGTATTAGCTTTCCTGTTCTGGAATATACCACTGGTATATGTACTGATTTGTATATTGCTTCTTCCACTCTATATTATGTTGCAAAGTTCCTCCACATTGCTGTAACTGTAGTTTTTAAATGCTCATTTCTTTGTAGTATTTGATTGTATGAAACAATGAAATCTGTCTACAGCAATGTATCTGTCCATTCTACTGCTGATGGACATTTGGGTTGTTTTCTATTGGAGGCAATTCTAAAGAGTGTGTCTAGGATCATTCTTGTACATGGCTTTTGGTAAACACATAGATACATTTCTATCAGGAATAGAAATGTATTGGGTTCTATAGAAACCCAGGAAGGGAACTTACTGAGTCATGGCATAAATTGTTTAGCATTATTAGATACTGTCAAACAGTTCCCCAAAATGGATATGACAGTTTACATTACCAACAGGGAGAGTTCTGCTTCAGTCATTTCCAATAATTGGTATCAATCATCTTTTTATTTACAGTGATTCTAGAGGATGCAAAGTATCAAGAGCTATAAAGGACTAGGACTTTACTCTATACTCAAGTTAGTTACTTACTCCAGTGTCATGAGCCTTAGAAGAAGATTCAATATTCCTGGGTCAGAGAAGAAGGACATTTAATTACTTCACATCAATTACAGTAACTAGACTATTCACTAGTCTGGACGTATACACTAAGCCTCAGTTCCTGTGTGTGTGTGTGTGTGTGTGTGTGTGTGTGCGCGCGCGCGCGCGCGCGCTCAGTCATGTCTAACTTTTTGTGGTTTCATGGATTGTAGCCCACTAGTCTCCTCTTTCCATGGGATTTCTCCAGGCAAGAATACTGAATTGGGTTGCTGTTTCCTATTCCAGGGCATCTTCGTGACCCAGGGGTCCAACCCACATCTCTTGCATCTGCTGCACTGGCACACGGATTCTTTACCACTGTGCTACCTGGCCCCACAGTTCACACAGAGTAATGCAAGTAAAGCCAGATGGCACATCACAGGAGAGCAATCCTGTGCTTAGGGGAACTGACTCTTTTAAAGTGGACAGTGAGCGGGCCCACCTTACACCAGAAGGAGATGCTATCTTTATCTTCCGAGGCTGTAAACTCTACAAACATCTCTGAAAAGGTAATTAGGGACAAGGCAAGCTCTCAAAGTGGAGCATTATCTCTGCTTGCAGAACATGCACAGGGACTTCCCGGGCAGTCCCGTGGTTAGGACTCTGGGCTTCTACTGCAGGGGTCATGGGTTCAGTCCCTGGGTTGGAAACTAGGATCCTGCATGCTGTGTGGCATTTCCCAACCCACCCACTCCCCCCCAAAAAGACATACATACAAGAGACCCATGGAGAATAATCTCTCAATAATAGTATAAGTACATTAGGGTTTTCATTTGTACTTCACTGATAATATGGTGGGAAAAACTGAATCTTGATCCCTCCCTCACACCATAACATAAAAATCAATCTTAAATGAACTATAGGTATAAATATAAAAGGTAAAACAATGAAACTTTTAGAAGAAACAGAATATCTTTGTGACTTTGAGACAGGCCAAGATTTAGAAAAAGATCACTTTGAAAAGGATTACCATACATTAATCATAAAAGAAAAATGGATAAATCTGAGATAAAATAAATTTAACCTACATTAAATTATCATATTGAGTCTTATATAGACATCAAGTTTAAAGAAACTATATACTTACTGAAATTCTTTTTCCTGTATTTTTCTTTCCAGGACCCTTTCAAATAAGAACCTTAGGTTTGAAGAGAAAAGAACAAGTATAAGAAGCAGCTTATAACCTCAGAATGTAACCCCAGTAGCCTGGAAGGCAGGGCATTACAATAGTGGAGACTTTTTATACTTTGCTAATGAAAAAAAAACCCTAGCAATCTAGGAAGTTTTTTTTATTAGTGGACTCAATGCTTTTCCTGTTGCCGATGTGATCTGATAAACAAATATATCTAGTAATTTGCTAGCCTGCTGTCAATATATTTGATGTACACATCATACTTTAATCAGGCTTTTGCTACAATGAAAATATCTCACACAAGTTAAGTGGGGTTTANTTAGAAGAAACAGAATATCTTTGTGACTTTGAGACAGGCCAAGATTTAGAAAAAGATCACTTTGAAAAGGATTACCATACATTAATCATAAAAGAAAAATGGATAAATCTGAGATAAAATAAATTTAACCTACATTAAATTATCATATTGAGTCTTATATAGACATCAAGTTTAAAGAAACTATATACTTACTGAAATTCTTTTTCCTGTATTTTTCTTTCCAGGACCCTTTCAAATAAGAACCTTAGGTTTGAAGAGAAAAGAACAAGTATAAGAAGCAGCTTATAACCTCAGAATGTAACCCCAGTAGCCTGGAAGGCAGGGCATTACAATAGTGGAGACTTTTTATACTTTGCTAATGAAAAAAAAACCCTAGCAATCTAGGAAGTTTTTTTTATTAGTGGACTCAATGCTTTTCCTGTTGCCGATGTGATCTGATAAACAAATATATCTAGTAATTTGCTAGCCTGCTGTCAATATATTTGATGTACACATCATACTTTAATCAGGCTTTTGCTACAATGAAAATATCTCACACAAGTTAAGTGGGGTTTATTTTTAGGATGCTTACTAACTTGAAGAAAGCTCTAAACACCATTAAAAATCAAGCCCCTGTAGTGATTAGCAGGATTTTGTGTGAACTCAACGAAGTTTAAACTTTAAGGTCTATGACTGGCTTGGGTCTTTACCAAGAATCTGGGTGAGACTCTAGTGACTTTATATTTGTCATTTTATATTATTTTTCTTATACAGGACCTTTAGAATTGTGTAATTTTTAGGCCTCAAATGCCAATTAACCTCTTTTCCGAGTGGGTGAAGCTTCTCTTATGTGGGTGAAGGTCTTCTTTCCATCAGTTGTGTCTTAGGATTACCTTCATCATCAACTCAGCACTCAAGCCCATGATGGCTTCCCTGGGCACGCTTGTTTTCTTTGCAATTTTAGATTCTCTCTCATTAGTAAGTACCTATTATTTCCATATTGCCTAGTTAAAACACAAGAGAAGGACAGGGATTGGTCCAGATTCTCCTTTTGTACTGGACTCCATCACAAATCATCAACCAACCTAAGAAACAATTGGCCTGTGTCAGGCTTCTAGTCTAAACACAGGAAGGTCCTACAGCCTACNAGGCGGGGGCGCGGCCGCGGCCGCGGGCAGCGCGGGCCCCTCCCCAGATGCGCGAGCCGCTCGGCCGCGCACGCAGAGACTGTCTGGAGCCGACTCCTTCCGCCAGCGGGGCCTGGGCTCCGGGTCCTACACCACCACCCCTGGAGCCCCTGCCTTTCCGCACATGTTAAACTCATTTCCTCGTGAATTACTGGGGAAGCCAGGCGCCCCCCGCTCCGCTGTTCTGAGGGTGCGGGCCGTCCACTCTGGCACCACGGCCCCGCGTGCATTTTGAGCATTTTCTAGCCGAGCAACTTCCAGCGAAGGCATTACAGAGGGATATTTTTCATTTGTTTTTGTTTTTAAAGGGAAGGGGAAACGAGTGATTCAAAAACAAGCAAAATATGAAAGAGCTGCCCTATTACCTGCACCCAAGCCACTGCACCGAATTGTTTGCAAACCCACACCATGTATTAGGTTGACATATACTACTGACTTCTCAGAATCAACAGTTCTGCAAACAGTTTTCTCCGGCTTCTACAATCTAATGAACGCTAGTTACCCCCAAGTCTGAGGAGCTTATAAAATACGACCGAGAAAACCCATAACACGTAAAATTCCTCTGCTTGTTTTTCTAAATTATAGCCATATTTTTATTTGAAAGCATTAATAATACCAGCATAATGTCTCATTATATAGAGTTTTGACCACAAACATTTTTGGGAGATTTGCTCCGAAGATAAACAACCAAGAGGCGCTTGTGCCCGCGCAGTGACGGAGTGAATGGTTTTCATTTTCTCTGAGTGTAAGCTCCAGAAGCTTTGCCAAGTACAGGTTAAGCTCCTTGAGTTTTCACTTCCTGTACCCCGACTTGTCAATCACTTCCTGTCTGCAACGACAATTTCCATCATTAGAACTGGGCATTTTTATCTCCTGCAACGTGCCACCGTGAGTTTGAATTCTGATCAATTATTCACCCCCTTTGAAAGGTAACCGAAAGTCACCTCACCCACGGGCACCGTCTCTCTGCGGCCAGGGTCCCCGTTCTCACCGGGGCAACCCTAAACGCTCTGACAAGGCCAGCCTCTCCCGCTTTCTTCACAGCATGAGAAGGCCTCTGGCCAGCCCCAATTACCTTCTGGTGCACAGAGAGTAATTATTTGCTTCCTGTAAGCATGCGTAACAGAACCCGGAGTTTGGACGGCTTTCCATAAGGTAATCCAATTCATCCAAACCATCCTAACACAATTACAGGCACTGGCGATATCTTTGCTTTTCACCTGATAAGGCTGCCGCAGGGGCGCGGGATGGCTTGCGTCAACACACCGCCTGGACTATAGCTTCTGACAGCCCTGGGCCGGCCCCTCCCCGCGCCCCTGTATCTTCCTACCGGCTCGCGGCAGGCAGCTTCTCCCTGCACAGGCAGACAAGCATCAGGGCTGCGTCAGAGTGTTGCGGAAGTCATGATGGGTGTGTGGCTGGTTTTAAAACCCGGCCTTCGACGGGCCTGGCGGCCATAGCTCTCGGCAGGCCTCCTGGGCCTCGACCAGAGGTGCAGGCCCTGGGCCTGCGGTGGCTGCCCAGCCGTGGCCGGCGTGCACGCTGGCATACGGTGGCGGGCAGCCCAGACCTAGCGTGTGTGATGTTAACTCTCTAATCTCTGGACTTCCAGGGAGAAAGCATACACAGTGGGGACTGTTCCTGGTGTCTCCCCGTTGAAATGAAAGCATGTCATTGTAGCTCAATAATGCAGCTCTTCCTTTTCTGTTTATTTTCAGAAGTTTATGGGGAAAAAAAAATGTTTAAAGGCTGAATGAGCACGCTGAACTTTTTGCCTCTCTCCACTAGCGTGCCAGGGAATAAAACAGCGATTCACACCTGAGCGCCGAGAAGCCAAATGGGGCCAGTGCCAGGCAAAATCAGATTCTTTGTAGCCACGTCCGCTCATCCAAAGTGTGTTTTCCCCTTGCCAAATTTCTAGCCAATATTTTTCCTTCGCTGAAGCTCAAATGTATTAAAACAGATCCTGGACCAAAGAGCTTCTCAAACACACAGCCAAGATCCAGGGAAGGACTCGAGGATCCCAAGCCTGCCGGCTGATAATTATACTCACATCCTTCAGAAAACCGAGAAGGAGAAATTAACACCAAACTACCCTGTTTTCATTGCCTTATGCAGATGAAATGACAAGTTGTCGTTTAAGAAGTTAATAAACAGTCTCCGTTTTGCAGGTTATCCAAATGCTACCGCCTAGAAAACCTTGGATCCCTAAATGATGTGTAATTAAAATTATTTTTAAAATCCTCCTTGACAAGCCAGGGCTTAGCCAAAATGTAAATGACATTAAAGAAGACAATGAATTTAATTTTATTTAATGTCCCTTTTTGCAGATCCTCATTTACATAGCATTTTTAACAAAAGCGTTGACCTTATAAATGCTGGCATTTGTACAGCTCCCTCGGAGTTGGATTTAATCACGCTCGTGCAAAGCCATGAGGGAGGGAGCCTTAAGTTCTCCGCTTGGAGATGGAGAAGGAATAAAAACATTGGGACTGGTCAAATGTTTATCCTCCCCGCTTCTGAAAACAGCCTGACAAGAAGATGTAAGGGGCTAGGGAATAGCCCGGTGCTGTTTGTAAGGCTTGGTAATAATCATACATGATCGTTTGGAAATATAGCTAATAAAAAATATAATGAGTGTTCAGCAAAATCGGCATTAGGCCCAAATTACATGATATTAATACTTGAACAGGTGCAGAAAGGCGCTTTAAATGAGGTAAATGAATAAAATGTCCCAGAGCACAACTGTGTGTGCTGACAAAAAGTCAATGCCATGAATAATTCAGCGAGGACCGCTGCCAGCAGAGGTCGGCTCTCTTTGACCTTTGTGACAGGAAGTGAAAGGAAACACTGTTGACTAAGAAAAGAGAGGGGGAGAGAGAGAAAGAAAGAGAACCTCCGATCGGGTCCTCGGCTACCGTTCTGCCATCCCTTTAAAGGTGTAAACTTAAAACTTGTAAATGAATCAAAGACAGGCTCTGGAGGGCTGCTGGATGGTGGGGGGAGTTGAACACGCAGCCAGTTAGACCATGTGAAATCGCAGACAATGAGAGGTTAAGTCAATAATATTTCTCTACAGCCCAGTGTCAATTATGTATAAAAAAAATCTGAGGTCAGCTGAAAAGTATTTTCAGAGCCCACAGGGTTGAAATTTTGTAACAGCTGTTAAATATGACAAAACTCCCCCCACCCCCTTCAAACTAAAGCTATTCCAAACTCTGTATGAAAGAAAATGGGATAAACAGATGTCTGGCTTCCAGACAGGAAAGTAGGACAGACTTGGAATGATAAGTCTCGCAAACTCCATAGGCCCATGCCAGGTTTACCGGGGAGGGGGCACTGCCCGCCGCGGAGATGCCAGCGAGTGGGGCGCCGGAGACGACACCATCTGGACCCGCCCCGCCGAGTGAGCACACGGTGTGCGACCCACATCCTCACCGCCCCCCCACCGGCCTCTCCACCTGGCAACAGCTGGACCCTGCACCTCTGGTCCAGTGCGGTCCGGCCCAGGAGAGGAGGCGGCCGCATGGACCCTCCCCGGCGCTCGCAGAGGGTCCAGGAGACACCGGGGTGGCACGGGAGGAGGGCGAGAGGCAGAGCGTGGTTCTGGTTTAGCAGCTACACCAACATCCTGTAATCATTCACAGGCCTTGGAATGTACGGCTGAAACAGGAGAGATTTATCTGCTCATAGTTGGGATCTGCGGACAATGGGTGTTCCTAATGAAGACCATCTGCTTTTGTGTTTTCCCAGAAAACATTATTCCATGAGGAAAATGATACTCCCACCCTTTTCAGCAATACCCTAAAAAAAAATGTGTGTATACATCCATGCACGTACATATGGGGTATATCCATAAATGCGGGTACGCGTGCATGGGCGTGTGCACACACCCACACATATATACACATGTGTGGGTGTGGGCATGGGTGTGCACACATGCATATACACATGTGAGGCTGTGTATATGGATGTGCAAGTGCATGAGCACACACATACACACGTGCCTTTCCCTCCCTGCATCTGGCTCTCTGCACCTCACCACCATCTACCACAGCTGCTGCTTCTGCAGCATCTCTTGTTTTGAGTTTACAATGCTATGTTTCACCTTTACCCTATCGGTCGGTACATTGTTTTAAATGCACCCCCCCATATAATTATATTTGTGACGCTATTTAAAAAAAGGCACTGTTTTACGAGGAAAAATACAGTTAACATAAGTGAAACCTTCACCATGAATTATAAGGGTTTTGTAATGTAAAATATTTTCATTCCCACCCCCCCTCTTTTTGACAGAGAGGTCTTCCATGCTGCTGGTGAGGATTTAATGCTTCTAAAAGATAACTAAACTGAATTGTGTAATTAATTGACTTAAGGCATCAGAGTCTATAGAACGTGATTTCCCTGCCAGAGCGCGAAGCCCATTCTCTGCTCTCATAACACAGACAAGCAGTCTCAACGAGCCGGAAGAGGCTCGGTGTGGGTTAGAATGAATGTGGGCCCATTGATCTCAATTCAGGTTGGAATTATTGGTTTATATCCTCAGGACAAATATGCCTTATCTGGTCAGAACCTGCTAAATGTATCCAAAGGCCACGAGCAGCCGGCAAAGCACATTGTATATAATTCTTTTTTAAGCCAACTAACCAAGTGATGACATTGCTGACGGGGACCTGTAGACTGACTCACCAACCTGATGGGGTATTTTATTCTGCAATACTCAAGAGAAAGCCCAGGCTAGAAACTCAACATGAGCAACTAATTTCAGGAGGCAACACACACGCCACAGAAATGATTATCATTATGAAACTGAAACGCATCTCAGTTGCAAAAGACTACATCACTCTGAAGATATTTCCCTCCTATTGGTATTTTTCTTTCTCTGCTTAACACAACTTGCCCTAGTGAACACTAAATTCTTCGTTTTCCACCCCCTAGAAATACGCCTGAAACTGGAGACTGTGCCAAAACTACAATCATTTCACAAAGATTTACATCAAGCAACAAAATGCAAACAGTATTTGTCATGATGAGTGACAGCTCTCTTAAGAATGCTAAAAATGTACATTCTGTTTGTCATTACATAAAGCTATCCTTACCTTAAAATCCCTACCATGGAAGGTGATTAAAATTCCTATAAAATTGTCATATCTTGGAATTTAGAAGCAGAGCAGATTTTTCATCAATAATTAAGAGCTCCAAAGCATTTATGCCTGGCGTAAATGGAGCTGCAATCCTCCTTATTCAAATAAACTTGGTAAACCCATTAGCCAAATGTTTTTACATTTTTCGCCTCTTCTCATGCTTCCAGAATATCAAATGATCACATACCTCTCTTAGGTTAGAGAGCTATCAGTAATCTCTGCACATATTTTAATTAACCAAATATAAGACAGCATTTACTCAGACAAGAATTGAAGAGAACATTTCTGCATATCTAAGGAAGTTGTTTCCATCATGTGATAAAAACAGTATCAACAGTCATTCAGTATCAACAGTCAATAAGTGATTGAACATCACATAAACCAAAAGTGATTTTGAAGCAAACGCGCAGCATCCAAACTGTTAAGTTGAGTCAACATGGCTACTTCATTACCATACCATGCTAAAACCTCACGAGTTAAAAACAAGTCATCTTTTCATAATTTATAAACAGCACAAATTGAGGAAAATTCAAAAGATGAAACCCTTTACCATCCTGCATTTCGAGCACACACGCACTGCCCTTTCAAGCATCTTATACTCAGACAAGATTCCAATAGCTGCTCAGATACTTTTTGCCATTCAAAAAAATAAATTCAGTCACAACACTCCAAGGCCATATAATTTCCATAGCCACAACACTGAAAACAAATATAATTATATTGATTTTTGTAGTTCGAGACCTATACAGTGTTGAACTTGTTCTCAATTGCCTGAGTGACGGCCACAACTGGTCAACCCTATTTGATTACTAATAAGAGAGCTGTCCCTTCTGTCAGATACCAAACATTCTCCACTAAGCAAACAGCTATTCCAGCTAGTTAAACATTAGCATTGCTCTCCACTGGTGGCGCATATTTCTTTAGGCTTAACTCGTAGAGTTTTCCGGGTTTAATTTTTCAGACACTGGACAGCAAAGTTCATGATCAAAAGATAACTTTGTAATGAAAGCTGCTGAAATTCAACCCTTCTTCAAAACAGTCTGAACCTCTGCCTCACAAAACTGGTGTCGTATGTACACATCTAACATCTATTCGACTTGGGTACCAGTTTCAAAATCTGCAGTCACTCACACACTGGGCCTTTCGCTGTCACCCATTGTTGGGAAGAAAGAAATCCTCCTCCCCCTCCCAGGTCACCGAAACCCCAGTGATTTGGGCTGGAAGAGGAGGGTGGTGGTGGTTCTGTTGTTTTTCAGAAGCATTCCCAAACACACATTAGTGCTGTGAGGACTAATGATTAGGGTCCTAAAAGGATGCAGCATTGCCCAAGGAAGATGATAAATAGCAAGATGAAGAACAGCAAATGTAAAGAATGCATACAGCTAATCTAGTTATGGAAATTAATGTTGGAGAATGTAACCAGCATGTGTAATTAGTTTCAATTATAACAACTTTGGTTTGTTAGTTACATATTTGCTACTTGACATAAAACGACAGCCACAATTGGAAAAAAATTAGGAGACATTTTGCAACTAATTGAGAGCAGATTAAATTCATTCTAACACTGGGCAACAATTACAACAGAAACACCACCCAAGTCTCAACTTCGGCTATCATCTGAGGTTTTTTAAAAATGCAAAAATGAAATACTTGTTAACAAATTAGCAAAAAGCATTTTATGACATATCTCTGGGTTTAACGCCAGAAAGTCTCTAGGCATAAAGTGCTCCTCACAGTGAGAGCAGCGGCAGATGAAACTGCTTCCCTTGACAACTCGCAAGCAATTACTGAATCCCCACAGAGCCAGCCACCAGGTTTCCAAGTCAACCCACCTGTGCACGATAACACACGCAGACGACACACGGTGCGACGCAGGAGAGCAGCTCACCCCAGACTCAAAAGCAAGGAGCAACGGAACCCAAGCCAGGCCGCGGGTCTCGTTGCGGCTACGGTTTTGTTTTGAAAAATAAAGAAGTCGTCCTTACCTGTCAATGATCACGGGGTCTGAGGGCGTCTCATTTCTGTTGCCACAACTCTTCTTGTCGCAGCACCGGCTGTGGGAATCACAGAAAACAGTGGTTTTAATACACCTTTCATCCTCTAACGCCTGGCTTGTAATTTTTTTTTTTTTGAAGTCTGACAGTAAAGCGGTTGGAGTCAAGAAAATAAGTTATCCTACCAAGCGGTTTGGCACATTTAAACCCAGCGAGTTCACGTGCTCTGCGGCTCAACTTGTGATGTAACTTTCTCCCAGAAGGAGCAAAGTTGAGCGGATCTGCTAATACTAGGAGGGTACTGAGCTACTATATAAATTGCGATGCTAAAATATGGAAAACATTGTCGGTGTTTGTCTTTGCAATGAACTGAAGAGAAGGGGAGGCAGGAGGCTTGGGAATAACTTTTCACAGCTTCAGCTTTTGTTTACCTCTAATTGTCAAGCTGTTATTTCTGGAAAAGATGCAAGATGCCACCTTCAACCAATATTTCTTTGGGGCATTTATTAATTATAACCACAAAAGCGTGCATCAATCTATCAGAAACTTCTATTGTTCCTTCTTTAAGCCTACCTTAACTCCGTTATTGAAACTTTAATTAAAGCAGAAATGAAACAAAAATGTTATGCTTCTTGCATTTTAAAAAAGCATACTTGTATAATGGTTACATGTCTAAATTAGCTAAATTAACACCATATGGTAGGCAAAGTATATAAAGCCTTTTAAAGCTGACAGCTAAAGTGATTAAAGAAAGTCTACAGTCTTCCACTTAGAGCTTAAATCACATCTGTGCGCTTTCTATGTTAATTGCAGTACATGCAGAAGTGGATAATAAAGAAATTCCACTTTATTGGTTGTAATTTATATTTATTACCTGATATGAGAAAAAGTCAGCTTTTGTATATTAGTGCTGTAACAATATGTCTGCTCAGAAATGGAACTGAGGCAAGAGGCACCGTAGCCAGGCGGAGTATGCCCCTCAGAGTCTGCGGCCTGCTACTGTAGCTTGCGTGCCTGCAGAGCAGGTCCTTATCATCCCCGGCAACTATATTTCACATGCAGCACATACAAAGTCAATGATGCATTTTTATTTGCCATGTAGGGGTGAAACTCTGGTGGTAGTTAGGAAGAAAAAAAAAACAGGTGGGAAATTGCTCTTCTGACAGAGATCTCAAGTAATGTGCAAGCTATCTAACAACAATATGAACGATGCCTCGCTGCTCTGGGAAAGAGGTTAACTGACAGAATCGCAATCCAATTCTCACATACACGAGCTCAGTAATAAGTACAGGAGAGTTTCCTTTCTGTCAATAACAGACAATCGTGTATCTCGGGCTGCGAGCGCTGGGGAGGGAGGAGAGGGAAGCGGTTCCACCGCGCTCTGACTCCCCGGCTTCGCGGACAGACGCCTCGCCGAGGACCGGCGATCCTTTTCTGACCACAAGGCAGCGACAGGGCCCACATNTCTGTTACAACATTGCTTCTGTTTTATGCTTTGGTTTTTTGACCTCGAGGCATGCGGATCTTAACTCCCTGACCAGAGATGGAACTTGCATCCCCTGTGTTGGAAGGCAAAGGCTTAACCACTGGACACGACCAGGGAAGTTCCTTAGAGTGACAGATTCTAATCAGGATGAGGCAATAGTAATAACTAACCTTCATTAAGGGCCAGTTATTGAGCTAAGATTTTACACAGGTTATCTCATCTCAAGCTCATACCAACTCTATGTGAGTTTTACGATTTCTATTGAATATTCAAAAAAATTAGGCTCAAACACTTTGATACCAGTGGTCAAAGATCTGAGGCAGTGGCCAAGCTGGGATTTAAATCTAAACAGTTCGTTGGTACTTGCTTTGCCTTCTACCACAAGATGTTACCACAATATGCTATGTTTCTTGTTTCCTGATAAGGCAGATTAAGAATCTTAATATATTTTTGTGGTAAGAAAGTTGGAAGATCTAAAAAAAAATTTTAAATTCACAGTGATAGAAGGCAATGCTGGTAATCAATAAACCCGAATGTGATAAAAGAGATTTTAAAACACAAGTAGATTATGGAAAGGCCAGAGTAATATAAATAATCTGAAGTGCTGGAGAGTATTTATTTATTGTATTAGACACACAGAAATACACATTTGCAAAGCACTCAAAACAGAAAGCTGGTCTTCATTCCTATCCTGTAGATCATTTCTAACCACCGCTTTTTCTGTCCCCTTGTTAAACTCCTAATGCAGATAAATGTTTAGAGTTTTTCACTTTATCAGAGAACGTCCAAGTACCTGCACTTAAGCCCTTGCTACATTTCCAAAAAAGGATCACATTTCCTGTGTTATGCTGGCTATTTCTGATAGTGGAATCTTCAGATATGTTCTCTACTGGTCTCATGATCCAAGTCTGTTTTTAGAAGGACATTTTTCAGTTTAAATAAATTAAGAGCAATTTAACTTCATCTGTTATTAAAGATTCAGAGATTTTTTTTTTTCCAGGACTCAAACTGCTCTCTATTTATAAGATTTTGCCTCTCAAGATTAAATTGAGTTGTGGGTTTATAGGCAATCTTAAATATACTAAATTTGTTACTGAATAGGACTTGACTGAAGTGACTTAACACAGCACACAGCACATCATCCCCTTAACAGGGTGAAACAAACTGATGGGAAGGCAAGTCATTATAGAATCCTCCATTTTCTGGATCACAAGATGTCTAAAAATAACTACTTTTTATGGTGTAGAAAATAGGGTAAGCTGTATTGCAATGCCTGTCAAATATAAACCCATCTAAGAAATAGATTTATAGAGTTTTTCTAATTTTTAAATCCTTTACTCTTGTTGCTGTCTAGTCACTAAGTCAAGCCCAGCTTTTTGTGACCCCACGGACCGCAGCATGCCAGGCTACCTCGTCCTTCACTGGTTCCCAGAGTTTGCTCAGATCTATGCTCACTGAGTCCGTGTTGCTATCTAACCACCTCATTCTCTGCCACCCCTTCTCCTTTTGCCTTCAATCTTTCCTAGCATCAGGGTCTTTTCCAGTGAGTTGGCTCTTCGCATCAGGTGGCCAAATTATTAGAGCTTCAGCTTCAGCATCGATCCTTCCAATGAATATTTAGGATTCATTTCTGCCAGGACTGATTGGCTTGATCTCCTTGCTGTACAAGGGACTCTCAAGTCTTCTCCAGCACCACAATTCAAAAGCATCAATTCTTTGGTCCTCAGCCTTCTTTATGGCTCAATTCTCACATCTCACATCACTTTCTTAATTTCCACCTTTCCCACTTTCTAACTAAATCATAACAGATAAAACTCACTTTAAAAAGAGGGATGGTAGGGGGAGGGAGGCGGGAGGGGGGTTCAGGATGGGGAACACGTGTATACCCATGGTGGAGTCATGTTGATGTATGGCAAAACCAATACAATATTGTAATTAGCCTCCGATTAAAATAAAAACAAACAAACCAACAAAAAATCCATCCCCAAAATAGAAACAAAAGATGCCAGTCATTCGGCCTTGCACTCTGTCACTCAAATCTGACTGTAAGAGCAGATAAGAAGAGGCTGAGTGACATTTGGTTCTGGTCCAATGAGGTGGCAGAACAGAGAGGGCACGTTTGCTGGAAGTGAAGAAACTGGGCTTCATTTCTGGAATTGTTCCATAAGTAATTGTGTGACTCTGGCCAAGTAATAGCCATTGGTTATACAAGGTGCAGAAACATATTTACTCATCCCTTCAACTATTCACTAAACAAACATTTCATCACCTGTTGTATACTAACTGTTCTGCTAGAAGTTGGTGATAAGCTTCGGTTGGTGGTTGCTATATACTAACTATTCTGCTAGAAGTTGGTGATAAGCTTTGGTTGGTGGTTGGTAGGTCTATATCCAAGCATGACTTCTCGTCTTATTTCTGTCTCCAAAATGGCAGATATCCAAGCTCTATTGGTGAGACATATCCAGTGGGGTATTAGTATGTCCCAGTATAAACCTTTCTTTAATAATAAAAATAAATGATAAAATGAAGGGACTTCCCTGCCAGTCTAGAGGTTAAGACCACCTTCCAATACAGTGGGTCCCAGTTTAAACCCTGGTTGGGGAAATAAGATCCTACACGCCTCATGGCCAAAAAATCAAAACATAAAATGGAAACAATATTGTAACAAATTCAATTAAGGCTTTAAAAATAGTCCACGTGAAAAAAAAAAACCCACAAAAATTCAGTTGCAAATACCATTTAAAAATAATCGTGAGCATATTTTTTCAAAGTTTGTCTTTTCTTCATACTTTTATTTACTCATGACAGTAAGGAAGACAAAAATGGATGTCATAAGAAAAAGAACATTTTAGAACTCAGAGAACTAATTAAGACTTAAGTAGGCACTTGTTATAACTTCTCTTGTTAAATTGGAAGTTATTGAGTTTTTCACTTATGATAAATCCAGAACCAGGCAGGACAGTCTTTGATTTGGGATTGACTCCTAAGGTGAAAGAAACAAAAGCAAAAATAAACAGATGGGACCTCATCAAACTTAAAAGCTTTTGTACAGTGAAGGAAACCATCAACACAATGAAAAGACAATCTGCTGAATGGGAGAAAACATTTGCAAATGATATGACCAATAAGAGGTTAATATCCAAAGTACATGAACAACTCATACAACTCAAATATCAAAAGAAATAAGGTGATTAAAAATGGACATAAGACCTGAATAGACATTTTTTTCAAACAAGAAAGAGAGATGCCAACAGGCACATAATGTTCAACATCACTAACCATCAAAAAAATTCCAATCAAAGCCACAACAAGGTAAAACCTCACACCTGTCAGAATGGCTATCAGCAAAATGTCTGAAAATAACGTGTTAGCAAGGATGTGGATAAAGGGGAACCCTTGTATGCTGTTGGTGGGAAAGTAATTTGTGCAGTCGCTATGGAAAACAATATGGAGCTTCCTCAAACAACTCAAAATAGGACTACTGTCATAATCCAGCAATTCCACTCCTGGGTGTATATCTGAAGAAAGCAAAAACACTAATTCAAAAAGATATACGCACCCCAATGTTAACAGGAGCATTATTTACTATTGCCAAGATACAGAAGCAACCAAAGTGTCCATCAATAGACAAATGAACTAAGAACATGTGGCATATATACACAATGGAGTATCAATCATAAGAAAAGAATAAAATTCTGTCATTTGTAACAATATGGATGGACCAAAAGGGTATTATGCTTAGTAAAACATGTCAGACAGAGAAAGACAAATACTCTGTTATCACTAATATATAAAATCTAAAAAGTACAACAAACTAGTGAATATAACAAAAAAGAAACAGACTCACATACATAGAGAACCGATTAGTAGTTATCAGTAGGGAGAGGGAGAGGGGAGGGGCAAGGTAGGGGTAGAGGATTAAGAGGTACAAACTACTGTGTATAAAACAAATAAGCAACAAGAATATTGTTCAGCACAGGAAAATATAGCCATTATTTTATAATAGCTCTAAATGAAGCACAATCTATAAAAATAGCAAATCACTACGATATACACCTGAGTGTAATATAATATTGTAAGTCAATTATACTTCAATAATAAATACATACATAATTTTTTTAAATAGCAGAGGAAAAGAAAAAAATCAAGAATGAAGGGGAAAATTTCAAAGTGAATTTTATTTTTTAAGAATAGCTNTTGGTAATAAGGAGTTCATGATCTGAGCCACAGTCAGCTCCTGGTCTTGTTTTTGTTGACTGTATAGAACAGTCTAAGAGACTCTCAATAATATTTCATGGTAAATGAAAATTATATGAAATTTAAAATTTTGGTGCCTATGAATTCTCATTGGAATATAGCTATGTTTATTCATTTATTTATTGTCTGTGGCTGCTGCTTCACTACAAAAGTAGAACTGAGTAATTTAAAAGAGATTCCATGGCCTGCAAAGCCTAAAATATTTACTGTCTGTTCCTTTATAGAGACAGTTTGCTGATCACTGCTCAGATCCCTCTGGAAGGTCATATATATACAGTGTTCCTTTTAGTTCTGACATGTTTAAGATTGTATTTTTATAGCTTAGCTGTAGATAATACCTTGGTTTACTGTTTCTTTTCTTGAAATGCTGCTCTGCTGTTGTCTTGTTTCATGTATTGTTATCGAGAAGTCTGGTGCCAGTCTACTTTTCTTGTGATTATGTTATTTCTTCTTTTTGCCCCAGACCTCAGGGCTTTTATCTTTAAAGTCTTAATAGTTTTAGGAGGTTATGTTTTGGAGTTGATCATACTGAGTTTATTCTCAGTCACTCATGGCCCTTTCACTGTGTAGATTAAGGTCTTTTGTTTTCAGGAAGCTTTCTTAGATTGTTATCCCTGTTCCATTGTTTTGATTTTTCTTTGGTGACTCCAGTTAAGCTCATCTACCTTTCTTAGGCCTATCTTCTATTTCATCCATTTTTCCTCTGACCCTGTATTTCTTTGCTTCATCTTACTTTCATTCTCTTATTTCCCTGCTTTGTTTCAATGCTATTTATTTCTGATATATCATTTTCTTCTCTTTTTTCCCGTGAGTTCATTCAGGTGTCATTTATGTCTTCTTTTTTGTCCATTTCTGTTTTTAATTTTTGTGTTTATGGTTAAAGGTGTCTTAATCTGATTAAGGGTTTTTAATGCTTGTTCGAGGGTGGGTAATTCAGTTTAGAGCATTATATTTTCTTCCAGCTTCATAATTGAGTTTTGGCTCTTATTTACATTTGGGGGCTTTTTTTTTTTGCAACAGTGTCATATGGATATGGTGTACTTTTTTCTGTTTCATTTCATGAATAGTGTTCACAAGTGCTCTCTTCTGTCGGTTTTACCCTCTTCTGTGTAATTTTTTTTATAGATGATATTGCTGATGGTGGTGAAGTGAGGGGAGGGTTTGGCATGTCTTATTCCTCTCTTGTTTCTATAGGATTCTTAAGCTTTCTTTCTTCTTTCTTTCATTTGCTATCACATTCTATAAGGGGTTGCCACCTTTGTAAATGTATTTGATTTTCCTCCAAAAGGAATGCTTCTCAGAGGTGGCCCTTCTGGTCCTGCTACTTTCAGTCTCTTTCCCTGTGAACCACCAAGTCCCAATCTGTGGTCGGTATTTGTTCCTTAACGTTGAGCTTTCTCTTCTGGGATGTGATTTTGTCTGTGCTTGATTTAAGTCCTTTATACCCCTCTGTTCTCTTTAATGGAGTCTCTTTAGCTTCCCTCTCCTATTGTCTGTATCCACATGCTTGAAGTGATAGGCAACAGAAACTCTGATACAAGAAGTCATTTGAAGGTTGTGGTATTTATTTTTTTGACTCCCAGTAATCCTGCAGACATGGGTCATGTGTGGCTTTGTTTGTTCTCCTTGTTAGTTGTATGATTTGGAGGGGGCGAGATTTGGGGAAGATTCAAATTCAGGTCATTGTCATCCTTCTCTAGCTAAGCTACTATGTTTCAGATAATTTTTTTTACAGGAACCCTCAAAGAAAAAAATGTTGTAATAAGTTTTAGTTGCTGTAGGATATTAATATAGATGAAAATATACATTTCTTAAGTACTTATGCTAGTATCATTGTAATGATTTAAAAAGTCTGTTTAATCATAAAATCTCAAACATTCTGGGTGTCATAAATTTTTTTCTTTTTTTTTTGCACATGACACAATCTGTTTTAAAAACTGTTTAAAAACTGAGTATGTTTCAAAAATGTATCAATTTTGAAGCTCCATTTTTGTTGTGATTAAGTATTGAGAATTTTTTTGTTATCAAAATATTTTTTGATATTTAACATTTAAGGCAATCAAGGTTGAGATAGCAGGAAACATGTATTATTTGAGTTCTCTTTATCATTCTTCTTTGCTTTGTAAATGTTTTGAAATTAAGACACACATCTTTCATTTGTCAGATGCATACTTCTACTGGAGGAGGATTTTGTGACTGTGGGGACACAGAAGCATGGAAAACTGGTCCTTTTTGTATAAGTCATGAACCTGGAAGAGCAGGTACCACAAAAGAGGTAAGAATATTACTATTTTTTAATTGGTATTTTAAACTTGATGAAATGAAATAGAAATAAGTGTTATTTGTATGGGTTAAGCTGAAGTCCATTGAGAATCCTGATTTTATGTTCTAATATTTAAATGTAAGGAGTTGTATTTGATTCTAGAGGATTTAAAGATTTGATAAACTGATAAAAGTTTGATTCCATATTTCTCTAACAGTAGAACTAACACATAAATTCCATAATTGCTATTCTTAAAGGAAAAAAAAACCAATGAACATATTATCCACTATACCTCCTAATCAAGAAGAAAACTATGAGTAAGCCCAGAACAAAGCTAGTGGAGGTGATGGAATTCCATTAGAGCTATTTCAAATCCTGAGAGATGATGCTGTGAACATGCTGCACTCAATATGCCAGCAAATTTGGGAAAACTCAGCAGTGGCCACAAGACTGGAAAAGGTTCGTTTTCATTCCAGTCCCAAAGAAAGGCAATGCCAAAGAATGCTCAAACTACCACACAATTGCACTCATCCCATACGCTAGTAAAGTAATGCTCAAAATTCTCTAAGCCAGGCTTCAGCAATAGGTGAACCGTGAACTTCCAGATGTTCAAGCTGGTTTTAGAAAAGGCAGAGGAACCAGAGATCAAATTGCCAA
>SJYV01037974.1:576195-589381 GCA_006410875.1 Neotragus pygmaeus | reverse complement strand
ACTTTAGAACTTATTCAGCCTTAGAGAAATTCTGCAAACGGGGGCAAAGAATTAGCAGATAATGGAGTCTATATTTGCCTCATTGCAAGTTGGAGATTATACTGTGATGGTTAATTTTGTATGTCAATTTGACTAGGCCACAGGGTACCTAGCTACTTTATCAAACATCATTCTGGGTGTGTCTGTAAGGTTGTTTTGGATGAGATTGAACCAGTGGACTGAACAAAGCAGATTGCCCTCCCTAATGTGGGTGGGCCTTATCTAAGGCTTGACTAGAAGAAAAGCGTGGACCATTCCATGAAGAAGAGGGAACTCCTGCTTTTGAGCAGGGACACTGGGGTTTTTTTGGTGGTGTTTTTGTTTCTTGCCTTCAGACTCAAATAGAAGTACTGGCTCTTTCTGAGTCTTAAGTCTGTCAGCCTTTGGACCAGCATCATACCATTGCTTCTCTGGGGTCTCCAGATCTATCCACCTCTCTTCCTTCTCTCTATGTGTGTATGTGTGTTCCTGCTGCTAAGTCACTTCAGTCGTGTTCGACTCTGTGCAACCCCAGAGACGACAGCCCTCCAGGCCCCTCCGTCCCTGGGATTCTCCAGGCAAGAACACTGAAGTGGTTGCCATTTCCTTCTCCAATGCATGAAAGTGTATGTGTGTGTGTATATATACATACACACACATACACCTATATAGATTTGACCTTTGGGCAATGCAGACTTGAACTGTTGGGTCTACTTAATATGCAGATTTTCCCAATAGCTAAGTACTATAGCATTACTCCATCCACAGTTGGCTGAATTCATATGGCACTGCAGATCCACAGGGTCAACAATAACTTATATATGGGTTTTCAACTGTACAGAGGGTAGCACTTCTAAGCCTAACAACATGAGTAGTTTGAGTGTCAGCTGTAAACATCCATTTTACTGGTTCTATTTCTTTGGTGAACATTGACTAATACATATACTAAGGCCCAAACTAGAGTAATTAGGTTCTTCACTGCCTATCTAAGAGAAATTCAGAATTCTTGTTTCATACTGAAATTGAGAAAGGCAATGACTTGGGGCAAATAGGATGGCGTTTTCTTCCCATAATCATCATAATGAATCTACTTTAATAATTAAGAATACCATGTACCAAAAATCCAAATCAATCTCCAGAATTCATCAATAAAAGATTAAGGAGATTTTCCTCTATTGAAAACTAAAAGCATTTAAAATGAAGTCAATCTGGCTTTGTGAGGTTTATTCCATTTTGGTTTTTGAACCCACACAGATTTTAATAGATTGATGTTCTTATCTATTTGTTTAGTGTACAGAGGATTGATAGTTCGAGCAATGAAATGGAAAAGTTGGCAGTTCACAAAATCAGCTAATGTTCCCCAGATTGTCTATGTCCCCCCAAAGACAACACGGGTCACAAAGAATTGGACATGACTGAGCAACTAAGCACAGCACAGCACACACCTGAAGACAGGCTCCCAGATCAGCTTGTCTGAAACAGAATTTTGTCTTAACCGCTACACGAAAGGCTGATGGTATGTGTGTGTGTGTGTGTGTGTGTGTGTGTGTGTGTGTGTGTGAGTGAGTGAGTGAGAGACAGAGAGAGCTGGAAGGCTGTTTTTCATCCAATCAGCAGTGTCTAAATAATAACTGAATATACAAAGAATATTTCCACATATTCAGCTTCTTACTGGAAAGACTGTAATGTTCTCCTAGTTCTCGATAATATTTTATGTTCTAAAAGAGAAAAATATTTTTCTTTTTACAAAATTCATCCTGGTTTCTGAGAAGTTCTAGCTTTCTTTACTGAAAGGCCAAGATACCCCAGCAATAATTTTGGACATCGTATTACCTGTCAACAATTTCTATTCTTGTGGAATAATCTGTATGTGAAGGAGGAGGTGTAAGTATTGATGAGTCTGGTATTAGACAGACTTGGATTTTAATTCTGAGTCTACTGTCTAACTGTATACACTTGAGTAGGTTGCTTAACATAACCTTTGGTTTCCTCTTGCAGAAAGTGGATGTATAATAGTACCTACCTCAAGGCAATGGCAAGCCACTCCTGTACTCTTGCTTAGAAAATCCCATGGACAGAGGAGCCTGGTAGGCTGCAGTCCATGGCGTCGCTGAGGGTCAAACACGACTAAACAACTTCACTTTCACTTTTCACTTCCACAGATTGGAGAAGGAAATTGCAACCCACTGCAGTGCTCTTGTCTGGAGAGAATCCCAGGGATGGGGGAGCCTGGTGGGCTGTAATCTATGGGGTCGCAGAGAGTCAGACACGACTGAAGCGACTTAGCGACTTAGTGGCAGCAGCAGCAGCACAGCTGTTAGGAGAAAGAATGGAGACCATGTATCTATGTGTGTGTTTAGTATACAAATGGACATGTGCTAAATATTCAGTAAGTGCTAATGATGATAATGATGTCTACAAAATAAAACTTATACATAGTAACGATTAGACAACATTATAAAACATAATAAGTGTGTCACTGGATATGGCATTCCCCAGCCTCTCCTTAAGAAGTCACATATTTTCAATTCTTTGCTGTTGTTCTTGTTCAGTCACTAAGTCGTGTCTGACTCTTGGTGACCCCGTGGACTATAGCATGCCAGGCTTCCCTGTCCTTCACTATCTCCTGGAGTTAATTACCATATCCTCAACTCTACCGTCTCTTATTTAGTATTTTTAATTGACAAAGGAATTTAGCTTTGGCATAAGCAATAATATGTATGAGTCACAGATTTAATGTGTTACCACATATCACATTCTAGGAATAAAGAAATAACAAGTGGCTGTAAAGAAAAGCAGATAGACATATACAGAGGAAACCTTTTGGAGGAAATGGAATTGAGCAGGGGCTTAAGGATAAATAAAATCAAAGACTCAGACAAGAAACAGCTGTAAATGAATGAACTAATCAGATTGTCACCAGGTCAACTAGATCTTAACGCATCAATAGGGCAAAGGAACAGCTCAGATACAAACGCTTGTCAATGTTTTTGACTTGATTTGTGGTTCTATAGCTGATCAGAAACAGATTCCCATAGGCAGAAAACGTACAGACATTTTGTTCTGTTCTTTTTATGTAAAAATTAAAAAAAAACCAACACCTAATAATTTATATAAATACTCTCCATTTCTGTCACTTTTTTTTTTTTACCGTGCCGAGTGGTGTGTAGGATCTTGGTTTCCCTACAGGAATGGAACCCTCGCCCCCACACAAGAAGCACAGAGCCTTAATCTTTGGACTGCCAGAGAAGCCCCTGCCACTTCCTTGAAATGTGCCCTAGGCAAGCTACTTTCTCTAAGCCTCGGTTTCCTCATCCATAAAATGGGGATAATAGTTGCTTCCCAGGTAATCGTGAGGGTTAAATGAGATAATATGTAAGATGTTTTCCATTGCCCTGTTGAGTTCTCAATAAATGATGACTATTATTGTAATTGTGATACCTCGTGGCTCAGTCAGTAAAGAATCTGCCTGCAGTGCAGGAGACCCAGGTTTGATTCCTGGGTCGGGAAGGTCACCTGGAGAAGGAAATGGCAACCTACTTCAGTATTTTTGCCATGGACAAAATCCCATGGACAGAGGATCCTGACAGGCCATAGTCTATAGGGTTGCAAGAGTCAGACATGACTGAGTGGATGTGTAGTGTAGTCTAGGATATTATCGTAATTACTATAACGATTTATCACACTAACCTATAAGTCTTAACAATTAGCACAGAGAAAAATACAATAGAGGATCCATATTTGGCAAAGGAAATATAACTATCAACTGTATGTAAGTACTCCAGGATGAAGGTAAAAAGCTGAGTTGTCTCTGAAAGACAAAGGTTAATTGTAACACTTCCGACTCATCAGTGAAATATGAGATCATGTTCACCCTCTTCTGTAGAGGATCTTGGGTACTTTGAAGTGGAAATCCTGTTTACAAAACAATATACTATGCAACTGAATGTGCTCATATTTGTTTTGCATCCTGAGCATTCACTTAGATTTATAACAGAGAAAAGTGCCGATGGGTCTCAAGAAATTCTAAGTAAAGTTGATAAACATGCAAGAAATGCAGGTGACTCCCATGAGCTCAGGGCGGGTATTTTCTAGTGGACACAATTATCATTCTTTTTTTTTTTTTTTTTTTTTGCTTTTTAAAATTTTTTTACTTTTTAAAATAAAATTTATTTTTAGAGAAGTTTTCTGTTTGCAGCAAAATAGTATGGAAAATACAAAGAATTCTTATACATCCCCATTCCCATGTATGTATAACCTCCACCACTTATGAACATCTGTACCACAGTCAATGAACATATATTGACATATCATTTTCAACAAATCATTAATTTGTATTAGGTTAGCACTTGGAATTTTCCATTCTGTGGTCTTTGACACATGGATAATAAAATGTATCCATTCCTATTTCAATCTGTTAGCAGAAGTGAAAAAGCAGTCTTTTTGCTGTCCTTGATTTTCACAAACCACCATAAGCTGAAAAGTCACTTAAAGGAAATAGTCAGAAGCAAGAGAATAAGCTCTTGAAACCTGAGAAAATCTACATGTACAAATATGCTTTACTGAGACAAGAGTTTTCTACTAATATGTTGAAAATAAAATAAAATAAACACCTCCTGGTATTTCCCAAGCTTCCCTCTCTGAAGAACTCAAAATATTTTAGAGGGGGGAAAAAGCTTTTAAGATTCCTGCAAGACAAATATGAAGACAAGACTCCTATTTTGTAAAGAAGAGCAATCTTTACCTCCCTCCTGAGTTGAATGGTTTGAGAAATACGTTGCCTATAACAACTATTCAAATCTCAGTGACTGAAAATATTCACCAGCATAAGCAAGGTCAGGGCAACTTTTGTGACCTTTCTTTCAGTGCAAGGAAGTGTCCAGTCTAGGGTTTGGCCTCACCTTGTTTGTGAAAGACCTATTCTCACAGAAATCTCACTTTCCTTTCCTTTTTCTTCTTTTCAAACAGTCCCATTCAGCATCTTCCCATGATCACAGATCACTAAGTTTTCTAACAGATGAAGGAAGAGAAAACAAAGTCCAAATCATACTGCTGTTTTAGGATATTTAAAACCTTGTACACACAGGTGCCCCCACCGCACCATCAGCTAAGCCTCTTCTGACCTCTCTGAAGTAACGGGGGCTTAGTGGTCTTGCGAGAAGTGTTGACGTGATGGATGAATGATACTGAAATAGAGTGCTCTTGGTTGTGCTTGAAAATGCTTTTAAAACATGACCTTCTCACAGACATTCTGGAAATTCTTTTCCTAGTCTTGGCTTTGATGCCACTCCCTGAAATAGCAATGTTTACAGAGAGTCCTAGGAAGAGAAAAGGCCTGTGAGTGGGGAGGTGGCATTATGCTATGTAAGTCAACATCCCAGGAAAATAACCGGAACAGAAAGCTCACCCTGAGTCATCTGTGCTGATGAAAGGGGAGGCGTGTATTCTCAGCAAAAGGCAGTTTCGTGGGTAGGGGTCAAATCTGTGACTACCTGTGGGGGTGACAGAGGCTTGAGGCTGAGTCTATCTGCCACAAACAAATATGCTGGCTTTGAAGAGTGAGTACAGAGGTCAGCACTGACCATTCTTCCTTCTGATTCTTCTACACAGATGCTCAAAATTTAGAACTCCCACTCCAGAGAGGTGGTCAGAGATCAGTGGGCGCAGACTGTGGATCAGTCAGGATGATTTTATGGAATTGTGGCAAAGGAAGTAGAAAAGAGGAAACCAAGTCCATGGCCACTGGGGACCACGCATCTTTCCCTGGAAAGATACAAACCTAATTACAGAAAGACGGGAGACCCCAAGCCTCATATCATATTTTATTGTTATGCCCCTAAAAAAAAGTTATTGTTTGAAAACTCCATATCTTCTTTTTCTAAAATTCATTTGTAGGCTCTGAGATATAGTTCTTGATCTTGAGTTGGCCATTAGAGGGGGCAGTGGAAGTCACACTGAGCATCCATCATCTGTGAATTACCTTTCTTTCTCTCTCTCTCATCTATCCTTCTATCTACCTACCTATCTACCTACCTACTTACTTATTTACCAGCCTCCAAGTTTAGCATGCTAACTCATGCCATCTGTATGTATCTGTCTTATATTTAGCTCATGTATAAGAAATCACTAGGGAACTTAAGAATTGACCATAGTTTGAACAGTCAGTAAACACTGTGCTGGGATGAAAAGACACATCTGTTTAACTTGACATTTCTTGTCATTTTCGCCTGACCGGAAGTGCATGTCTGACTTTGATAACGATGGGTGATATCTCTCTGGTAAGGCGTTCCATAAATTTGCCCGTAGGGTGAAGCCAATTTAGGGTGGTAATTCTCAGTGAGGACTGAATCAATTTGCACAAAGGAAAGGACAGAGTCTTTTCTCAGAGTGTGAAGAAAGATTTTCCTGTGCAATACACTGACCCCTGCTCCTCGACCATCATGCTCACTGAGACCCCTTGATGAATCAAATCATCTCTATTTTCACAAATGTCACTTCAGTCAACATGGAGATGAGGGGCATCTTTTCGACCTTATTATAGAAATGATGTTGCTATTTTATTTCAAAAAGAATATTTTTATATTGGGCAAGTAAAGAACTCTCCGTTACTCTAATACTGTTGGACTGTGTCTGTAAAGCAATTAATGGTCTTGTCCATCAATCTATGGAAGGATTTATTCTGAGGAGAAAAGTTCTAATAGATGATAGACAGATAGATAATAAATGATAGGTAGATAGATAATACATAGGTGGATAGATGGCTGGATATGAAGGCAGGTAGATAGGCAGGCAGGCAGGTAGGTAGGTTGGTAGATGACAGGTAAATAGATGATTGATCAATATATGAATATATAAGATAGAATGTTGAGTGGGTAGATGGATGAATACGTCAGATAAATAATTATGGATGTAGATGGATGTAAATATTTATATGCTAATCCTGAGAACTTGCTTTTTTATTTTGTAGTGGGACGTACCTGATTAATAATGCTGTGATAGTTTCGGTGGACAGCAAAGGGACTCAGCCATACATATACGTGTATCCGTTCTCCCCCAAGCTCCCTCTCACCCGGGCTGCCATATAACATTGAGCAGAGTTCCCTGTGCTGTACATTAGTCCATTTGAAATATAGTAGTGTGTACATGTCCATCCCAGACTACCTAACTATCCTTTCCCCACATTCTTCCCTCCAGGAACTATAAGGTCATTCTGGAAGTTTGTAAGTCCTGATAACTTGATTTAACTTTCAAATGCCAATGCAAATTTAAATTAAAACTTGGCTGATATAATCAGCAGATTTAGGGGGCCCTTCCTATGACTTCATCAAACTTGTAAAGATCTCCAATCTGACTATTATCATACCGTGTTATAGTTATCTGTTAACCTGTGTTACCTGTTAGTACCCAGATCCTCCCTTTTCTGGGATTACTTTTTAACATTCAAGCAAAAGTGTTGTTGTTTAGTCACTAAGTCATGGCTGACTCTTTTGCAACCCCCTGGACTGTAGCTCACCAGAGTCCTCTGTCCAGCAATTTCCCAGGCCAGCACTGGAGTGGGTTGCCTTTCCTCCTCCAGGGGATCTTCCAGACCCAGGGATGGAACTCGCATCTCCTGCATTGGTAGGCGGATTCTTTACCACTGAGCCACTAGGGAAGCCCTCAAGTAAAACATCTAAGACAATTTCTTTGTGAAAGCTTGAGCACATACTCCCAAGAATTCTGTGGGGAATCCAAGTGAAGGGTGATCGTCTTCAAGGCCATCTCTTCTTATCATGTCTAATTCCTGATCTATTCTCACCACTTACCTTTTTTAGCTCACAGTCTACACAGAGATTACAAAGTGGGGAAATGGCCCCCATCTTCCCATGTTGCTACTCCTCCTCTTCCTTCTCCTTTGTGAATGGGTAATTTTAAAAATGTAAACTGTGATGGTCATACAACCATCAAATGAATGTCTGCCAAAGATTTTACTTAACTTATTAATTGTTGAGGAAACCCATAGGCTGGTATCACTGCTTTAACTAAGCAATTTTGAAAGTACATGCATATATGCTAAAATTTTTCTTTTTTTTTTTTACAGATCAAAGCAAAAATGATCAGTACCACAGGGCAATAATCAACTGTATCTTCCCACAATTTGCACATTTGTGAATAAGAATCATTTGCATTGCTGCCCCCATTTACCTGGTAGGTTTGTCAAATTGCTCTAAAACAATGGAAGCTGGTGATGATGGAGATGATGCTCTGGAAACAGTCATCTTTTTTCCCACCACAAAATCTTTCATTTTGTAGTTACCCTTTCATTTTGAAGGATATCCCTTCCTTCTTCATTCTCCAAAGGAAGTTGATATCTCTACTATATTTTATTGCAGTCTAAGATTATTAAAAATTGAGACAATGGGCTTCCCTGGTGACTCAGTGCTAAAGAACCCACACCTGCCAATGCAGGAGACAGGGAAAAAATTGAGACAGTAATAGATAATAACACATCTTAGGAAACAAGAGATAACCGAGAATTGAATATTGCATATCACCTGACTTTGAATCCCAAGGCATCTGTAGCAAAGAGATTTCTCAATGGCCATCTTTTCCCTCAGAGAAAGACTCTCCAGGGGTGAGAAATGCAGACAGAAAATTAAGTGTGTGAAGGGGGACTGGGGAAATGTATTTTTACAGTTGGTATAAGTCCTGGGATGAAGGCATTGTACTTTTTTCTTGGCTGCATGGTACATCCTGTGAGATCTTAGTTCCCTGACCAGGATGGAACTGGTGCCCCCGCAGTGGAAGTGCCAAGGGCCAACCATTGGACTGCCAGGAAAGTCCCAAGGCATTCTAACTTTGAAAGCCAAATGCCTCCTTAAAATGGCTCCTACTTGGCAATTGTCGACATGGTCTATGACTTGGGACTAAACATGCCAGGGATTCTCCAGGGTTTCACAACCTTCTTGAAGGAAGAAAAGGTAAGAGGCCTGAAAGTCTAGGAATCCTACTTATATTTGATCCTTACAATTATCTCAGGAAGCATTCTTATCTTAAATTTGCAGATAATAGAAAGTTAACTCAAAAAAGTTAACGGGTTTGCCCAAAATCACTCTACAAAGGTCCCAGGTTCTAGAATACAGATTCCTATGACTCTAAACCATATTTTATTTTCTATAATATGCTGCTTCTGGTAGATTGATCCAAAAAGATAGAATCTGAAAAGTGCTCAGAAATTCAGAAAACATTACGTTACAGGGTCTCAAGACCTTATGTTATAGGGTCTGTAGACTGTAACAATGTAAGGTGGTGTCATCATTCATGATTCTTAAATCCAGTCAATGAAAAGGGTCTTCTATTTAGTTTCCTTTCACACATTTCAATGACATGACCTAAATCCCTACTCCCATTGTCATCCTAGCCCAGGCCCTGCTCACCAGATGCCTGAATTGCTAAAGTAACTTCTCCCTGGACTCTGAGACTCAACCCAGGTCAACCCTTCCTGTCCCACCAACACACACCACCAGACTCAGATTACTGGGCTGCTCTCCCAAGGCACCAGTTTCATCCTCACTCCAGTGCCTTCTCATCCTTCCATGCCCAGGCTTCAGCTCCACATGAAGCCTTCCTAGACTGGCCCATCCCTCCCAGACCCTCCTTTTCTCTGAATTTCTTCAAGTACCTTGGGTTCTTTTCCCTAGTTAGACGATGATCTCTTTGAAGGGACTGAGTCTCACGAGTTGGCCTGTGGTGTGGTCTGTTCTGTATGGTATCCAGCCCTGTGCTGAGCTCAGAGAAAATGATCAGTACATGCTGATGGAGTCATCAAAGGAAGTTTGAATGTTATCCAAGAATAAATGTTTCTGAGGAATTTGCCTGGTGGTCCAGTGGTTAAGAATCCACTTGTGATGAAGGGGACTCAGGTTCGATCCCTCATTGAGAAATGAAGATCCCACCTGCCATGCAGCAACTAAGCCTGCATGACACAATTTCTGAAGTCCATGCACTCCAGAGTCCCTGTGCCACAACTAGAGATTCCAGACACCACAACAAAAGATCCTGCATGACACAACAAAGATTCCATGTGCTGTAACTAAGACCAGATGCAGCCAAGTAAATAAATAAATATTTTGAAAAATGTTTTTGAAAAGTGAAAAACGCATTATGCATCAATGGGAAGAAACAGAAATGGACATTTAAAAGATGTCTCTCAAATTGGATGAATGCAGCAATATATGAAAATGATTTGGGGACCACTGATTGTCATCTTATCAATATCAGGACAAAACATGCTCATCAATTTCCCTTTATAACACTTCTCAAAACTCAAAACATATAGTCAGAGGCTCTTCAGAGTTACTTTTTACCCTCCCAGTCCCCTGCCCACATTCCCTCTGCCATTAGTTGGCCCTGGCCAGGCACGACTTTTCAGGTCCGTGTCCTCCTTTGCAAGGATGGAGCTCAGGTCTAAAAAGTATGAGGGGAATCTCAAGAACCACCAACTCACTAAGCCTGGCTGGTGGTAGGGGTGAGACAGTCACAAGGTGGTCAACAATGGTGATACATGAGCTGACCTTAACTTGTTCCTCATTGGCTCCATGAGGAGACTCACCCAAAGTGGCAGATGGGATATTTAGGGGACATCTAGCCTGAGCATCAGCTGAATGGAGGCCCACGCCAGGCTGCCCGGATGGAGGTCTTCTTGGAACAACTCCAACAGCTAGTTTTGCCAGTTCAAATAGTCACGGTAAGAAAAGAGTAGATGAGAATGCATGGTGGAAACAGGACAGCGGGCAGGGCAAGGTCATCTTGCAGGGATTCTGGGCAAACCCGGAGCCGGGCCTTGAACTCAGAGAGATGGTGACCTGACCTGTAATGTGCGTTCTTCTGCATATTTGCCAGGGGGCAGTCCATGAAATTATAGTCACCTAGTTCCTCTTATCTTTACTCAGAAGCTCTCAGTATTGCCCCAACTTGCAGAAGATGCCACGTGACCCTCCCAGACCATCCAACTTCCTGTTTCTGGCCGTCATGGGCTTTGATTCAAACTATTTTTTGCTCTCCATCCTCTGTCTCTTCTCAACCCACAACCAGTTGTGACTGCTCACAGAATAACCAGACAATTTCTCCATGACATACTGAACTTTCCAAATATACAGTCTTTCCAATAGTGTCTGAAAATAGCCTAAGGATTTCCTCTTACAGACCCCAAAAGATTGTGCCTTCTAAAATGTGAATCCCCTCTGTGAATCCCTAGGCCAACCGCCAATGGGCTTGATGAAAACTGACACTTGAAAAAATGTGTCAATAAATTTTTTTGTTCGTTCATTAATTCAACAAACACATACTGAGCACTTATGGCCTGCCAGATTCCGTGCTAGACTCTGGGAAAACTGTTTACTAAGACAAAGTCATTTCCCTCAAACAGCTTCCATAATACCTATTGGAGGACAAAGCTCTCAACTGTCTTCCTGTATTTCTGATTCCTCGTTGATACACGAAGAATTGCTCTGATTCCCTCACACATTACTCTAATATTGCTCATAAAAATAAAAAACCAAACACTGAGCTATAGTAGGTAATGATTGTATTTTATGGACTTTTAAAGGGAGGTTTAAGGACAAGTTAGGGGAAATCTCTTAAAAGTATCAAGTTAAATTCAAATGAATACATTTTTCTTTGCTCTTCTCCCAACTTCATACATTTTCCAACCAGTCATCCAGTCTGAAATCTGCGTACATGCCAAGATACAATCCTATCATTTAGGGGGAAATTCCATTATGAAAGTTTATATACAACTGCTCCTTTCTACCTAAAACCTTTGTTTTGGTGACTCCATAATTTCTAAAGCTATATTATATTTTTCTAAGCCCACTCCCGAAATACAGGCTGGGTACAGCTGCTGATTAAAGGAAAGAGACGTGGAAACCAGCATCTTCCCAAACATTTGGGGATCAGGCCACTAAACAAAGCATCCCCAGTTTTTTTCTGTAATGATGGCTCTTTATCGCCTGATTCTCGCAATCTGCTCAAAAAGGGAGCTTTGAACTCTTGCCTTGGGCACGCTTCCCAGGAGTTCCAAATATCTTCCTCGGCCATTGGCCAACAAACGACAGCTCAAGGATGAGGTTGGGCTGTGTTTGTTTGAAGTGCTCTGTGAATCCTGGCTCTGTGTTCTGGGTTGTCCATTGTGAGTTGAGCTCTCTTTCTAGCCAATTGGAAGTCTTTTTTCTGAGAAAAGTTTTGGCCCACGAATCAGAGCTCAGGTTCCAAGGCTGGCACTCTACCTTCCTTTATAGTTACTGAAAGTTCCAGAGAAAGTAACAGCTGGGTCTCCACATTAAATTAAGTGCCTGTGATAAGTTGTCCTGCTCCTTGGTGAAACATTTTCTTTAAAAACAGAACGTATCCTTCAGGCCATGATCAGCAAATGCTACCCTCTGAAACTAATAAACAAAGCTCATCCCACCAAAATAAGGTGGGACTAGGGCCCCCACTCCTGGTACTGGCTTGATGAAAACTGACACTTGAAAAAAAAATATCAATAACAATTGTTTTAAAAAGGATAAACAACAAGGTCCTACTATATAACACAGGGAACTATATTCAATATACTATGATAAACCATAGTAGAAAATATGAAAAAGAATGTGTATGTATATACATACAAGTCAATCGCTTTCCTCTATAGGGGAAATTAAACACAACATAAGTCAACTATATGTCAATACAATTTTTAAAATATACAATGTGAAACTGAATAATACTATTTGAAACATATTGCTATTAAAATCTTAATCTATCAACGACTTGCCTTTCATGGCACTTTTTTTTTTTTTAACAATTCCTCGCATGTTAGGATTTGACCAACTCGCAAAAACAAGGTATGGTTGCAGCACTATTTACAATAGCCACGGCATGGAAGCACCCTACATACCCATAGACAGATAAATGGATAAAGAAGATGCGGTACAAACACACGATGGAATGTTACTTAGCCATAAAAGGAACAAAATGTGCCATTTGCAGAGATGTGGATAGACCTAGAGAGGGTCCTACAGAGTGAAGTAAGTCAGAAGAGAAAAACAAATGTCATATATTAATATGTATATGTGGAATCTAGAAAAATGGTGCGGATGAATCTATTTGCAAAGTAGAGACAGAGAATGGACATGCAGACACCAAGGGG
>SJYV01037974.1:522499-575833 GCA_006410875.1 Neotragus pygmaeus | reverse complement strand
TTAAAGCAACTCAATGTTCATCTCCAACTAAGCCCTGCTTTGTGTCAGTCATTGTGGAAATAGGGTAAACTTATATTCATAAGTTCATCTGCCCAACCGTTTATCATTCCTGGAGGGAACAAGCCTGGTGTCTTCAGACAGATGGACAGTGCAGAGATCGGGTTGGAGAAGGAAGGTCTGACCTTGAAGAGCCCTGGATGTGACAGTCAGGGTATGGGTGTTTATTCTGAGTGAGACAGGAAGCGTTGGAGGGTTTTGAGCAGAGGCATGAGCATCCTGCTCTGACATGGACTTCAAGAGGTTCTGGCTGATGTATTGATGACAGTCTTTCTATAAGAACTTGGGAGGAATTGCTTTAACTCTATTAAATCCTGAATCAGCTCATTGTATCTATGCAAGATGTTATTCTTTAGCAATGCCAAGAATGTGTATCTCAAAAGCACCCAAACAAAGTATAAATCATGTTATATATTTTGACTATCTATGCTTCTATCAATTGACTAAATAAGGTATTGGGACATGAAACTTGGTTTGTCCCTAGATAAACCTGGATAATAATCTAGGCTCAATTTCCTTATTCATTAATAGAAGCATATGAACTAGTATATGCATTCTTTCATTTTATCACATTTATAAATAAATATTTCTATTAAGAGCAGGAACTATGGTGGGGAAATATACCATTTCTCTTCAAGAAGATCATATTCTATGAGTGAGAGACCAGAACCAGTCTAAAGAAGGAAGGTATATGCTTTGTTTGAGTAGAACTGAGGATTTTTAAAAGTTTGATAAAAAAAGAACTAGAAAATAGGAAGATGTGGGAGATTTGGGCAAGAAAGAAGAAAATATGTAGACTGTGCTGTCTGATAAGGAGGGGAGTTGCTCCCCAAGGTCAGGGAGAAAGGGGCATTCCTCTGTGATAAAAGTTTAATAAAGTTTAATAAAAATACATGAAGATCACAGGTTTTCATGTTGGAAGGTAAGATTTGCATGCTAGGTTGCTTCAGTCATGTCTGCAACCCCATGGACTGCAGCCCGCCAGACTCCTTTGTCCATGGGATTCTCCAGACAAGATTACTGGAGTGGGTTGCCATACCTTCCTCCAGGGGATCTTTCCAACCCAGGGATCCAAGTCACATCTCTTATGTCTCCTGTATTGGTAAGCATGTTCTTACTCACTAGCACCGCCTGGGAAGCTTGGGAAGGTAAGATAATAGTCACTAAAACAAGCTTTGATTTTCCCTCAGAAGAAGGTAAGGCCACATGCTGAGAGAGAAGAAATTGCTGTGGGGTAGAAAAACCTAGAAAAACAGCAAAGTCTTGAAATAACCACTGTGGAGAAAGAGACAATGAGTACTCAGGAGTTAATGCCTGGTTTTGCCAATCTGTACTTTTTGTGATTGCTTCCAAAGGGCAGGAGTGAGTGGAGAATGCAAACAATCCAGTGGGTTTGAAGCTGAGCATGATGGGAAGACCGTAAGGGCTGGAGGAAACTGGAAAAGCATATTTGACATGAAGAAGCATGTGTTCTTGTGTGAATCGGGAGGTGAGAGAGGACCAGAGGAGGTGAAGGCAGTTGGGGTGGGGAGATGAAGGGAGCAGGTGCCTCAGGGAGATGGTGGCAGCTGGGGCAGGAACACCTGAGGGATGGCGCCAGGCGCAGCCAGAGAACACCAGGTGTGGATTTCAGGTTTTATAAAGGAGGCAGATGGAGTGACACAGGATCTGGTCTTGTGATGGGGTGGAACATGAGAGAAGGTTGTGGGAATTCAGGTGGTTCAAGAACTGAGAGCTTAGAGGTAGGATGTAAGGATGATGACGTGTGGACTGAAGGCAGCTGGGACTTCCACAGGGCTGGGTGGAGAGGTTCTTGAAGCTCTAACAACATGTTATGTGGATTTAGTATAAAAGGAGGGCTTCCCTGGTAGTTCAGTTGGTAGAGAATCCACCTGCACTGCAGGAGCCTGGGTTCAATCCCTGGGTTGGGAAGATACTCTGGAGGAAGGCATGGCAACTCCAGGATTCTTTTTTTTTTTAATTGAAGGATAATTGCTTTGTGGAGTTTTGCTGTTTTCTGTCAAACCTCAATGTGAATCAGCCATAGGTATACAGATATCCCCTCCCTTGTGAAACTCCCTCCTATCTCCCTCCCCTCCCTCTAGGTTGATACACAGCCCGTTTGAGTTTCCTGAGCCATACAGCAAATTTCCGTTGACTATCTATGTTACATATGGTAATATAAGTTTCCACACTACTCTCTCCATACATCTCACCCTCTCCTCCCCTCTCCCCATGTCCATAAGTCTATTCTCTATGTCTGTNCTTGTGATGGGGTGGAACATGAGAGAAGGTTGTGGGAATTCAGGTGGTTCAAGAACTGAGAGCTTAGAGGTAGGATGTAAGGATGATGACGTGTGGACTGAAGGCAGCTGGGACTTCCACAGGGCTGGGTGGAGAGGTTCTTGAAGCTCTAACAACATGTTATGTGGATTTAGTATAAAAGGAGGGCTTCCCTGGTAGTTCAGTTGGTAGAGAATCCACCTGCACTGCAGGAGCCTGGGTTCAATCCCTGGGTTGGGAAGATACTCTGGAGGAAGGCATGGCAACTCCAGGATTCTTTTTTTTTTTAATTGAAGGATAATTGCTTTGTGGAGTTTTGCTGTTTTCTGTCAAACCTCAATGTGAATCAGCCATAGGTATACAGATATCCCCTCCCTTGTGAAACTCCCTCCTATCTCCCTCCCCTCCCTCTAGGTTGATACACAGCCCGTTTGAGTTTCCTGAGCCATACAGCAAATTTCCGTTGACTATCTATGTTACATATGGTAATATAAGTTTCCACACTACTCTCTCCATACATCTCACCCTCTCCTCCCCTCTCCCCATGTCCATAAGTCTATTCTCTATGTCTGTTTCTCCACTGCTGACCTGCAAATAAATTCTTCAGTAACATTTTTCTAGATTCTGTATATATGCATTAGTATACGATATTTATGGAGAAGGAAATAGCAACCCACTCCAGTATTCTTGCCTGGGGAGTCCTGTGGATGGAGAAGACTGGTGGGCTGCCGTCTATGGGGTCGCACAGAGTCAGACACGACTAAAGCAACTTAGCAGCAGCAGCAGCAGCATACGATATTTATCTTTCTCTTTCTGACTTACTTCACTCTAAATAGGCTTTAGATTCATCCACCTCACTAGAACTGACTCAAATGTGTTTCTTTTTATGGCTGAGTAATATTCCATCGTGTATATGTACCACAACTTCTTTATCTGTTCATCTGTCAATGGACATCTAGGTTGCTTCTACATTCTAGCTATTGTAAATAGTGCTGAAATGAAGGATGGGATACATGTGCCTTTTTCGGTTTTGGTTTCCTCAGGGTATATGCCTAGGAGTGGGATTGCTGGGTCATATGGTGCTTTGTTTCTAGTTTTTTGAGGAATCTCCACACTGTCTTCCATAGTGGCTGTATCAATTTACATTCCAACCAAAAGTACAAGAGTGTTCCTTTTCTCCACACCCTCTCCAGCATTTATTGTTTGTAGACTTTTTGATGATGGCCATTCTGACCATCATCAGAATGTGTGAGGTGTGAGGTGATATCTTATTGTAGTTTTAATTTGCATTTCTCTAATAATGAGTGATATTGAGCATCTTTTCATGTGTTTGTTAGCCATCTGTATGTTTTCTTTGGAGAAATGTCTATTTAGGCCTTTTCCCCACTTTTTGATTGGGTTGTTTGTTTTTCTGGCATTCAGTTGTATGAGCTGCTTGTAAATTTTGGAAGTTAATGCTTTGTCAGTTGTTTCATTTGCGATTATTTCTCCTATTCTGAGGGTTGTCTTTTCACCTTGCTTATAGTTGCCTTTGCCGTGCAAAAAGTTTTCACATTACTCCAGGAGGTGGGTCACAGAGGATCTTGCTTTGATTTATGTCATCACAACTCCAGGATATTTGGCTGGAGAATCCCCATGGACAGAGGAGCCTGGTGGGCTGCAGTCCATGGAGTTCAAAGAGTCAGACACAACGGAGCAACTAAGCACAGCACAGCATGGCACAGAATAAAAGGAACCAGCAAATCAGTGGTGACTTTTAGTGAAGTTCAGTGAGGAGTACTGGATAACAGTTGGTTAAGAATGTCTTTATTTGGATTTCCCTGGTGGTCCAGTGGTTAAGAATCCGCTTGTCAATGCAGGGAACACAGGTTCAATCCCCGGTCTGGGAAGATTCCACATCCTGCAGGGCAACTAAGACCATATGCCACAACTTCTGAGCTGGTATGCTACAGCCCAGGATCCGCAACTGCTGAGGCCTGCCTTCCGCAGAGCCTGTGCTTCGTAACAAGAAAAGCCAATGCAATGAGAGGCCCATGTCCCACAACTAGAATAGTCCCCACTTGTTGCAACTAGAGGAAGCCTGCACTCAGCAATGAAAACCTAGCACAGCCCCAAATAAATAAATCTTAAAAAAGAATGTTTTTATTTTACTAAAGCAACTCAATTTTCGTCTACAATTAAATATTGTGTGTGTCATGCCACAGTGGGAACGGGATAAATTTTGACTCAGAAACTGATCAGACCAATCATTTATCATCTGTGTGGCTTAACTTCTCCAAGAATCTTCCTTTATTTGTAAATTACGTATAGTGATGTTGACACCTGAGATGGTTGAGATTTTCACATACAGGGACATAGATGAAACAGATGTCTGAGATGATCTGCCTGGTAGCCTCTGGCTCCTTCCCATCCCTCCCTGTCCTGCCCTGGGTCCACATTGGAGCTACCGCACTGAGACAAAATGCCCCTTTCCCTGGTCCCAGCTGATTAACTTCAGGGTGGGCACCCGGCCCAGGTGAAGTCAACTGTACCCACCAACATTTTTCACTCAAACCAGAGTGAGTGTGGTTTGTCTTCCTCCCATGGCTGAAATCCTGAGGTGAAAAATACAAAATGAGTGAGTTTTCAGAGTGAAACAGAGCTGTCTGCAGAGAGGTGCCAGGGAATGTTCTCTTTTGCCTGTATGGCAGAGGTGGGTTTCTTAAAAGTGCCAGCAGACACTGTGTGTGAAGATCCATGAGAGAGTACTTGCGAGTTTGAAGTTTTCATAATTGCTTTTATTTTTTTCCAGGTGTTTTGTAGGATAGAAATTAGGAGCTAGAAGTAATCTACATGATTTATCTGACACTTCTCTGGAGCATGTGCATGAGGGCAAGAAAGAAACAGAGACAGATACAGGGGAAGAACTGGGAGGCAGGCAAAACAGAGAGAAAGTGTATGACACATAACCCCTGAGACAGATATCCCAGTTAAAGTATCAACCTATCCTTTAGTGTAGCGGTCCCCAACTTCTTTGACATCAGGGACCAGTTTCGTGGAAGACAATTTCTCCACAGACTGGGGTGGTGGGTGGTTTGGGGGTGATTCAAATGCAATACATTTATTGTGCACTTTATTTCTATTTGCATTCTGTCTCCACGCTATAGTTCAAGCTCAAGTTGCTAGTACTCCTGGGGAAGGAACAATGACAACATCAGATTATCTTACAACCATAAGGAAATGAGGGAAGAAACACAGTGATCCAGAGCTGAAGCGCAGCCACAAGGAGCCAGAAAACGGAGGAGGGTGACTGTTCTGCTGAAGAGTGTACCTTCTAATTCAGAAAACTTAGTCACCAGACTGAGAACAGATAACAAGAGTAGGAGGAAGGACTGGGGACTGTGGGGAAAGGTTTCATAAAGCTCTGCAATCCTGCAGCATGCAAAGCAAGCTCTTGACAAACTCGCAGCCTCTGGAACCTTCAGAAAATGAAAATCCAACTCATAGGATAAAGCAAATAGCCCCACTGGGTATTTCACAGTGCATATCTAATACCCATCGAGGCTCTGAACAGTGGAGATGGTTCTAAAAGCATCATCTACCTCTAGGCAAGATTATATTCAGTCCTCAAATAATCTGTAAAATGTGGCTCCATTTTGAAAATCACCATTTTGTGCCTAAATGGCATAGTGGATAAAAAATTGGCTCCACTATTTCACTCAATCTAAGGTCCCCTCCAGTACTCTTGCCTGAAAAATCTCATGGATGGAGGAGCCTGGTAGGCTGCAGTCCATAGGGTCGCTAAGAGTTGGACATGATTGAGTGACTTCACTTTCACCTTTCACTTTCATGCATTGGAGAAGGAAATGGCAACCCACTCCAGTGTTCTTGCCTGGAGAATCCCAGGGACGGGGAAGCCTGGTGGGTTGCTGTCTATGGGGTCGTACAGAGTTGGACACGACTGAAGTGACTTGGCAGCAGCAGCAAAGTCCCTTAGGAGCTTCCTAGATGTCTCAGTGATAAAGAATCCGCCTGCCAATGCAGGAGATGCAGGTTGGATCCCTGGGTCAGGAAGATCCCCTGGAGAAGGAAATGGCAACCCATTCCAGTATTCTTGTCTGGAAAATCTATAGGACAGAGGAGCCTGGTGGGCTACAGTCCATGGGTTTGCAAAAGAGCTGGACACGACTTGAATGAAACAATAGCAACAGGGTCTCTTGGAACTCTAAGCTCAAGTCTAAGAAAAATCGCCACTTTTAAAATGGCTCTACAGGGGATGAATAAACACAGAAACTGATGTAGATGCTCATGTCACCTGTCAATACTAGGTTATAAGCACTCAGATGAGTCAGTTCTTATTTTCACTTTATACTTTTTCATCAAAATGAAAACAATTTTTAAAATGTTTATCAAGAAATGAATAGGTCCCAGAGAAGGTGTAACCAAACGCTTCCAGATCTGTGGACACCAGTTTTAGGTTGGGGGAGCCATGTTTGAGGGTGAGAGGCAATGTGATTTGACCATTTTGTTACAGGGAAGAGCAAAATCTGACTACATATTGGATCCTTTTTTTTTTTTCCCCATTTAAACTTTGCTTCTTATTGCTTTTGTTCACTGAGAGGATACTGTCTAAACATAATGGCCTGCCTCAGGGAACCCCGCCACTCTGCAGCTCCGTCCATGGGATTTTCCAGGCAAGAGTACTCTGCCTGAATGCTAAACCAAAATGCCTTTGGTCAGGGAGATATCCTGACCCTGTCCATCTGTGAAAGGCTGCAAGAAAGAAATTATCATATCAGCTTCCTGAAGCTGACCATTCCAGTAGATATTTGCAAGACTTAAGAACTTCCTCACCTCCTCCCCATCTCTATTCTATAAAAGAATCTGCTGCTGCTAAGTTGCTTCAGTCGTGTCCGACTCTGTGCGACCCCATAGATGGCAGCCCAGGAGGCTCCCCCGTCCCTGGGATTCTCCAGGCAAGAACACTGGAGTGGTTTGCCATTTCCTTCTCCAATCCATGCAAGTGAAAAGTGAAAGTGAAGTCGCTCAGTCGTGTCTGACTCCTAGTGGCCCCATGGACAGCAGCCTACCAGGCTCCTCCATCCATGGGATTTTCCAGGCAAGAGTGCTGGAGTGGGGTGCCATTGCCTTCTCCAATAAAAGAATCTAGAATTCTATAAAAGAATCTATCCAGACCCCAACAAGATGCTTATTTTGAAACATTAATCTGCCATCTTCTGGGTCTGCTGGCTTTCTGAATAAAATTGTTATTCCTTGCCTCAACATCTGTTCTCCTGACTTATTGGCCTATCCTGCAGTGAGCAGAGTAAGCTTAGACTTGGTAACAATTCCTTCCTGGCTCTATGAAGTCTAAAGGCAGTGGGTGGGTGAGATAGGAAACCACATCTTTAGTAGCAACTGAAATTGAGCAGAAGTAGAAACTGAGCAGAAGGTGAAAGGGCTGAAAGATGGGGAGGGGAGGGAAGTGGATGGGGGAGGACTTTTAGAGAAGGAAGGGAGGAAGGGTCAATGGATCTTCATTGTTAGAGGAAAAAAACCAGAGATGTCAATAGCGTTTCTAAGTGGAAACCACATAATATATCCATGTTTAGGTTTCAAGGATCCTCCAAGAACTCTATTCTTGGAGACAAGCTTCTGCACACAACTGATTCAACAAAACTCTCTAGAAGGAACACTTAGTCCCATGTCAAGTGGGATTTGCCATTAGAAGCCTTGGACATGCTTCTGAATTCTGCTAACTGGAAACTGGAAGCTATGGTAACACAGGAAGCCGTTTCCTGGTCTGAAAAATTGTGGACAGGTCGGAAAGTGAATGAAATGTTAAAAAAAAAATCCCAGAGCAGCCTGACAGAAAGACCCAGGGGAAAAAAATGATACCAGACAAATTCATTCTGGAAATCCCTTTGTAAATGGTCTGAGCTGAAATGAACCTAGCCTTGAACAGAGAGGAAAAGATGCAGTCAGAGATTAGGTTTTGGAAAGTGATTTCAAATAACTGCTCTGTTCTCTGCCCACAGGAGTAAGCAGCTTGGCTTTCAGAAGACATGGCCATTTATGGCTGTCACCGCCTAACAGGGCCACCTAACAGCCACCCCAATTGCCCACACACATTTGAGTCTGTTCAAAGACACAGAAGGAATCTTCATACAAAAGAATCTTTTGGCATTAGCAGTAGTTGAGTCAGACTGTGATGGAAGATCAACACATTTATATTATTGTCACACAGAGATTTGATTTTTCTACTGGCACAAAGTATTCTGAAAAAGAATGGAAAATCATCCCTGTTTACTTCAAAGAGCAAGGGTGACTTCCTCGAAATCTGTAGCCCTTTGGTGTTGCTCAGGGCACCGATTTAATTCAAAGAGAGCCTGTGTGTGATTGACAGCTTAAGAAAAGTCAGGTTTATTTGTGAGAGATTTGCGATCAGTTATAATAGGGATGTAGAAAGATATCAAGCAGTTAGGAAAACAAGAGCAGATTTTAGATCTGTTTAGCAAGCTGCAAAAAGTCTATTACAAAAAGCCTGCACTCTTGCGAGAACTTGCAGGCAAGCTATTGGATAACTTCTAAGAAAAATATTCACCAGAGGCATAGAAATAACTAAACAAATCTGGCGAATGCATTTTCACACAAGGAGCACATGTCACTAAATGCAGTCCAAAACTAAATCTAACCTAGTCTGAGACCCAAAGGCTTCTCAGACTAGGTTAGAAGTAAGTTAGACATAGGTGTTCAGAATACATATCTGTTAGTGCAACAGACAGTTGAGGTGTGCGCGCTCAATCATGTCTGACTCTTTGCATTATCAAGGACTGTTTCACAAGGCTCCTCTGTCCATGGGATTTTCCAGGCAAAAATACTGGAATGGGTTGCCATTTTCTTCTCGAGGGGATCTTCCAAACCTAGGCCTCAAACCCAGGTCTCCTGTATCAGCAGGTGGATTCTTTACCACGGTGCCAATGGAAATTCTATTGAATCTCCCAATCCCAAATTTTATATCCTTTTTTACAATGATATATTACTGGGTATAAGTATAGTCACTGTCATTTTGTTAGCTTACTTTCCTTTTGAAGAAAATAAGCAACTGGTAAAATTCCAAAGACATGCGTTTTAAGCCCAAATATCATCTCAAAATGAACTNTCCCAAATTTTATATCCTTTTTTACAATGATATATTACTGGGTATAAGTATAGTCACTGTCATTTTGTTAGCTTACTTTCCTTTTGAAGAAAATAAGCAACTGGTAAAATTCCAAAGACATGCGTTTTAAGCCCAAATATCATCTCAAAATGAACTGTTTATTGAATAATCCTTCTGATGAATTCTTGTTGACTTTGCTATGTGACAGGAGTCATTACTGAGTCGCAGAGTGACTGATTTCAGATTGCACTCACAACTTGTCAGGAGCCATGGAACACAATTGCTACCATCATAGTTGTTCACTACTGTGTTATATGGATTGCTCAGAAAAAATAATTAATACTATTGCATTCCTGTTGTATCATGAACTTACAGCATAGCAACTACGGCATTGTATTTCACTGATTTTTCTTCTGTATTTGTCTGCCACTTGCCTGAAAGCTTTCAAGAGCAAAACTGTGTGCCTTATCCCTCTATTTTTATAATCTGGACAAGTGCCTGGTATACCAGTAGCCCTCAACAAAACATTATTGAATGAATGAATGAAGAATGAATAAGAGCTTCCTTCAATTTGTGCTGATCTTTACACATCAAAACTGAATACAGTTTTTGAAAACCATTGAAGGCAATCCAAATATGCCCTCCCCAAATATGCCATATTTTGGCATAAAGATTATTTTGAGTGGAATACAATTCCTAATCAATGGATGCAAGATGATTCTGTGCCTTGTCCTTCTCTGCCTAAATGGAGGACATTAATTTCCCTGTGAGAAGGTGTCCCCCTCTCCCTTTTCTACCTTGTTTTGTAGCAGAAAGAGAAGAGCAATTCATATCACTAGAGACACTCGAGCCAATATTCCCCTAAAGCAACCCTTGTCTTCAGCTTCCCTGGTGGTCCAGTGGTTAAGACTCCACTCACCAATGGAGGAGACATGGGTTCTTTTCCAGGAAGATCCCACATGCCGTGGAGCAACTAAGTCCATGCACCATATCTATGAAGCCTGTGCTGTAGAGCCCGGGAGCCGTGACTACTAAGCCCTCCATGTGCTCTAGAGTCCATGCACTGTAACAGAGGAAGCCCCCGCAGTGAGAAGCCTGTGCAACATAACCAGAGAACAGCCCCCACTTGCCACAACTAGGGAAGAGCCTGTGCAATGACAAGACCTAGCACAGCCAAAAATTAATAAAAATTAAAAAAATAATCCTATCTAAAAAAACCAATAACCCTATCTTCCGTTAGTTCTCCCATATATATTTCTTAGTTACTTTCCCATGATTTGTCATTTGTTGAAACTCAGCTCCCCTCTTTTGTTAAAAGGGTATATAAGACCCCGAGTCTTACCATTGGTTTTGTTAGGCCCCAGAAAGGCCTATTCTCGGGAAACGTCGCCTCACAGATCACCAAGACTCGAATNTTATTTAAATCCTATTAAGAATCATTTAAGAAATAGAAAGTTTTAGAAGCAAATAAATCCTTAAATTGGCTGTTTCTATACAAGATTCGTTGACATTCTATTAATCTTGCTAAGAGATCCAAATATTATACTATTTGAGTACAAGCCAATATTGTTTGCTGGCATTTCCAGTGTTTGAACATTCACTATACTTTATAAATACTACTAAATTTAATATTTCTTATTTATTAAACAAAAACTTTTAGATATCCACATGGGGTCGCAAAGAGTCAGACACGACTGAGTGACTGAACTGAACTGAATAATGAGTAATGTGCATAAAAGAATGTTGGAAGTATTTTAAGAAAAAAATATGATTTGGAATAAATTTTGAGAAAGCCTACAAATGATGATATCTCATTCCTGAACACCCCCTCCCCCAAATATGTGTCTATTAGGACATTGTAAGCATTGGTTCAAATCCTTCTTCTATTATTTTGACAGATGCACAATCTTGGTCAAATTACTGTTTTGAGCTGAAATGTCCCAATCAATCAAAACAGGACAATATTTCCAAGTAGATTTGCTGCAAGAATTAAACAACATTCAATATGGCAAGTGCCTGATATGTAAGTCTTCAAAAAAAATAGTTCAAGAATCCACAAGGGTACATTCTCATAATCTTGGAGTTGCCAATGGATTTTTAGATATAACACCAAAAAACACAAGCAACTAAAGATAAACTAGGTAAACTTAACTTCAGAAACATTAAAAAGTTTTGTTCAAAGGACTTGATCAAGAAAGTAAAAAGACAATGAACAGAATGGGAACAAATGTTTGCAAACTGAATCTCTGGTATACCTCACCATAAGTGAAGTGAAGTGAAGTCGCTCAGTCGTGTCCGACTCTTTGTGACTCCATGGACTATAGCCTACCAGGCTTCTCCTTCCGTCGTATTTTCCAGGCAAGGGTATTGGCGTGGGTTGCCATTTCCTTCTCCAATACCTCACCAGAATATCTAGAGAGACTAATTTTCACCAAGCAAAACACAAACCACCCAACTTTTTTCAAAGGCAAAAAATTTGAATAGATATTTCTACAAAGAAAATATACAAATGACCCATAAACACATGACAGGATGCTCTCAGAGTCCTTCCTCCTTAGGCAAATGGAAATCAAAACCACAATGAGGACTCCACTTGTGGTACAGTGGATAGGAATCTGCCCGCCAATGCGGGGGACACAGGATCAATCCCTGGTGTGAAGAGATTCCACAGGCTGCAGAGCAACTAAGGCCTTGTGTCACAGCCACTGAGCCTGAGCTCCACGATGCTGAAACCTGCATGCTGCAGCGCATGCTCTCAAGCCACAAATACTGAGCCCGTGTGCCTACAGCCAGCACACCACAACCACAGAAGCCACCACAGCGAGAAGCCCAGGCACCACAACCAGAGAGTGGCCTCTGCTTTCTGCAACTAGAGAAAGACTGTGCATAGCAATGAAGACCCAGTGCAAACAGAAAAACAAAACAAAAACAACAAAACCCACAATAAGACACCATTTACACCCACCAGGATGGAAATAATAACAAATTTTTAAAATGGAAAATAATGTGTTGGTGAGGATATGGAGAAACTGGAACCCTTTTACACTGCTGGTAGGAAAGTAAAATGGCACAACTGCTATTGAAAGCATTTTATCAATTCCTCAAAAAGTTAAATACAGTATCACCATATGACTTAGCAATTTCCTTTCTGAGTACATAACCCCCAAAAAGGATTTGAACAGATCCTTGTACTGCAGCATTATTCACAATAGTCAAAATGTGGAAGTAATCCAAGTGTCCATCGATGGATGAATGTGAAAACAAAATATGGTATATCCAAACAAGGGAACGTTGTCCATGAAAAGGACATGAAATATATACTCCATGTCCATGAGAATATACTCCATGAAAAGGAGTGAAGTTCTGATACGTGATACAACTTGGATGAATCTTAAAAATGTTATGCTGAGTCAAATAAGCCAGATGTAAAAGGATAAATAGTGTATTAGTATATGAAATCTCTAGAATAGAAGAATTCAGAGCCATAAAGTAGATGAGAGGCTACCCAGACTGGAAGGATATGAGAAGTTCTTGCTTGCTGGCTAAAGAGTTTCTGTAGGGGTAATGAAAGAAGTTTGAAGTTTAAGTGATCATAGTAGAGTAATACTATGCATGTAAGTAATGCCACTGACTTGACACTTAGAAATGGTTAAAATAGCAACTTTAATGTTAAATATATTTTATAATAACAAACAAACAAAAAAGAATATGGGTAAAAAACAAAAAACAAAATCCTCTACAGGCTGATGGATTTGAAATGTAGTTTGAAATCTTATTCTCATTCTTGCTCCAGAGCAAAGACACAAGTCTCACAGGTATTAGCCCAGCCTTCTGAGGGGAAAAAAACAGACCTTGAGATAAGGCATTTCTCAAAGGTATTTATTCTGGGAAAAGATCCCAGGAAATAGGAGGGGAATAAGGCAGAGGAAGAAACAGAAAACAAGGGCAGCGGTCCCATGGTTCCTTCTGGGCTTGGCCATGTGGGATTCTCCTAAGAGCTATGNCTCAAAGGTATTTATTCTGGGAAAAGATCCCAGGAAATAGGAGGGGAATAAGGCAGAGGAAGAAACAGAAAACAAGGGCAGCGGTCCCATGGTTCCTTCTGGGCTTGGCCATGTGGGATTCTCCTAAGAGCTATGATAATGTGTCCCAGGGGGTAGCATTTATCACCCACCTGCTTCCGCATGAGGTAAAGGTTGCCACATGGGTTAACCTGTTTGCACGTTGAGGCTGGCAGGATGGAATACTTGTGAGGGCTCTTCCCTCCCACTTCAGGTGCAGCATCAGAGAAGGTCTAGGTCAGAAAGGAGAAAGCATAGCAGAGGCTGAAGCAAACACCACAAGGTGATACTGGAATAATTGTGGGTCATGGAGCAGCCCCAAGGAAGCATGGTACACCCAGAAATGAGATTATATCCCTTCTCAAGCTGCAAAGCCCTTGTCGAGAAATCTTAAAACATATTTAGATAAGAAATCTCTCGTAGCTCCATACTGCCAGCTGAAGTTTAAAACTATTTAAATGAGATTCCTGAGGCCTNCATGGTACACCCAGAAATGAGATTATATCCCTTCTCAAGCTGCAAAGCCCTTGTCGAGAAATCTTAAAACATATTTAGATAAGAAATCTCTCATAGCTCCATACTGCCAGCTGAAGTTTAAAACTATTTAAATGAGATTCCTGAGGCCTCTACAATTTTACCTCAATTTATCCATTCAGAATTCTTCCATATCTCCCTTCTATGACCTGTGTTCCAGCCCCATTACTCAGCAATCCCCAGAGATGGGACAATTTCCTGTATTTGCACTTTGTGTAGCTCATTTTCAGCATTTAGAAATCGCTTCTATCTTTTGAAAAATCACCTGCTCTTAAAGGAACAGATCAAGTCTCTCCTCTACCAAAAACGTCTTTCCTGAGTACAGGATGGGGAAGAATCAGGGCCTGGCTAGTGAATCAAGGCATGGCCAGTGAATTACAGAGTGGTTAACAAATCAGGGCGGAGCTAGTGAGTCAGGGCGTGGCTAACGAATAGGGCAGGGCTGTGTGTGTGTGTGTGTGTGTGTGTGTNAACCTGTTATGGAACTGGAGAGTCCTCAAGAGGAATTGCTAGGTCAAAGGAATGTGTATTTTCTATTTTCCCTAGAAGTTGGCAAAATAGTGTTGAACTGTAGTTTTCATTTGTTTTTCCTGATTATTAGTGATATGTGTATCTTTTTCATCCTCATATGTCATTTTAGCCTCATAGTTCAAAATGTGTCTCCTCAGGAGTAATCTGATGATAGCATTACAAGGTTTTTTTTTTTTTTCTCTTGGATAATATTAATATGAAATGTTCTGAGTCATGATCTGTGATGTATTTCATCCTATTTCCTTCCCATTCACATAAGCGAATATATTAAATAACTCTTTGAAGTATAAGCCAGGAGTATGCATAGTAGGCAGAATAATGGCCCCAGAGATGTCCATGTGCTAATCCCAGGAACCTACTGTGATGATGATATCTTCCACCACAGACAAAACTTTGCAGGTATGATTGATGTTAGGGACCTTGAGATGGAGAGACCATCCAGATGGGCCTCCTCTGATCACAGGACTCCAACAAAGTGGAGAACTGGCTGAGGTCAGAGTAAAACCTGTGATAGTAGAAGACAGGTCAGAGCGATGTGACATTGCTGGTTTTGAAGATAGAGGAAGGGGCTGTGAACCGAGGAATGTGGGCGCCTCTAAAAACTGGAAAAAGATGCTCTGTTAGAATCTCCAGAAAACGCTGATTTTAGCCCAGTGAGACACGTAGCCCCTGTGACCATAAGATAACAAGTCTGTGTTATTTTAAACCACTAATATTGTGGTAATTTGTTAGGGCAGCTGTAGAATTCGAAAACAAAATGGGACATCATAAGCCTGCTTCCAGATACTGTATTCAGCTCCATTTTTAAAAGGGTAGCCTGTTTCTAAACTTTACATGAGGATAAATTAAACAAGGCTGTTACAATTCCAAATACCTTAAAAGATTCATCCTCGTTTAAATGTACATCCTAAGGACCTCCCTGGTGGTCCAGGGGCTAAGACTCCACACTCCCAATGCAGTGGCACGGGTTTGATCCCTGGTCAGGGAACTAGATCTGGCATGCTGCAGCTGAGAATTGGTGCAGCCAAATAGGTAAAAATACACATAAAAAACTGTACATTCTGTGTCCGGGTTAGGAGAAGACTTAAGTGAATTCTAGCCCAGTCTTTAACTCATAAGCAGATGGTCAAGTGACAGGGATTTCTGAGGGATCTGAATATGAATGGATTTTTTAAATATCCCCTACTATTTCCTTGTTCTTGTTGTTTAGTCTTTGCAACCCCATGGATTGCAGCACACCAGGCTTCCCTGTCTCCCAGAGTTTGCCCAAACTCATGTCCATTGAGTCAGTGATGCCATGCAACCATCTCATCCTCTGTCACGCCCTTCTCCTCCTGCCCTCAGTCTTTCCCAGCATCAGGATCTTTTCCAATTTCCTTAAGTCAAATAAAAATAGATTAACTTAGAATCACAGAATTTTAAAATAGGAGCCTTGCTAAGGTAAAATTCAAACTCTGTTGCTGACCAGAAATTCACTAACCTATAATTTGCCATAAGGTGCCCACTGGAATAATAAAGTTGACTTTTGAATGAATACACGTATTAAGAAAATTTTGCAGCGCAAGTTTTTCTACCAATATTTATTACACACCTCCCATGGGCTGGGCCCCATTCCAGGTGCTGGAGAGAATTACTGGGCAAAGTGGGCAAAAATCCCTGTCCTCAGTGGAGCAGACATTTCAGAGGAGAAAGACAGAAATAGAACACAAAATAAGTACATTGTATATGACATAGTTGGTCAGAGGGTTGCAGGTGTTAAGAAAGAAAAAAAAACAAGGTAAGAGAGTTCAGAGTGAGAGGAAGAGGGTGGTAATTTTTAACAGGGAGAGATACTCCTGAAAAGTGTCACTGGACCAAAATCTTTTCTTCTTGTTATTATTTTATTTATTTATTTTCGGCTGTGGTTGGTCTTTGTTGCTGTATGGGCTTTTCTCTACCTGTATTGAGCTGCGGCTCCTTTCTAGCTGCTGTGCATGGGCTTCTCATTGCAGTGGCTTCTTTTGTTGCAGAGCACTGGCTCTCGGGGTCCCGGGCCTCAGTATTTGCAGCATTTGGGCTCAGCAGTTGCGGGTTCCGAGTTCTAGAGAGCAGCCTCAATAGTTGTGAAGCAGGAGCTTAGTGCCCCTTAGCACGTAGGATCTTCCCAGATCAGGGATCGAGCCCATGTCTCCTGTATTGGCAGGTGGATTCTTTACCACTGAGCCATTAGGGAAGCCCCTGGACCAAAGTCTTAAAGGAAGTAAGGGACAAAGCTATACAATATCTGTGGAAAGAGCAGTCAGACAAGAACAGTCAGTGCAAAGGCCCTGAGGTGGAATGTGTCTGGCCCAGGAGTCCGACCCCATAGACGGCAGCCCACCAGGCTCCCCCATCCCTGGGATTCTCCAGGCAAGAACACTGNTCCTGAGTCCACAGGGGCGGGGTCCTGAGGTCCCCTTTGTAACTTGAAAGGAACCTGCTGCAACTCAAGAAAGATCAGGAGGTTCTCCCCTCCAGGCGACATGAGGCCCTTGTCCACTGAGGCATCTCAGGGGAAGTCATCCTTTCCCTCTTGAACCTCGAAGGGATCCTTCACACCCTTGCAGGGACTGAAGAACTACCCTGACATCCTCTTCTCCACTCCAGAGGAACACTGAGGGTCCCGCCACAACTAAAGAGGAGCCCCGTTTCCGCCTCCCCCGCTCCAGATGAGGGTTCCTTTCCCTGCTTCCTTAGGGAAGGATTCCTGGCATTCCTGTCGCATCTCAAGAGGAGCCGCGCTCAACAGGAAAGTAGAGAGGAGCTACAGGGATCCTGCCCCCATTCTAAAAGACCTCCAAATATCTCACTCCACTCCAGTGGAACCTGATTTCCCTGCAGCGCCTCGACTATCACCTCGAGTATGGACTCACACCGTGGTGGCACGTGTTTCAGTCCTGTGGGAAACATTCGAGGGAAAGTCACAGACCCTTGTTTCAACTCAAGGGGAAGCCTGACCCTGCTGCTATAGCTAGGGAGGAACGTAGACATGCACATCTCCACTTGAGACCAGGCCTGACACCCAGTGTAGCCTCCAAAGGAACAACACGATACACGTCAGCACTGGAAAAGAACCCTACGGCACCAGACAAGGACTTAGGAGCNACATGCACATCTCCACTTGAGACCAGGCCTGACACCCAGTGTAGCCTCCAAAGGAACAACACGATACACGTCAGCACTGGAAAAGAACCCTACGGCACCAGACAAGGACTTAGGAGCTGGCCTTGACAGCACAGGAATTCCTAGAAGCCTCGCGATACTCACGTGGAGACTGCCCTTTCCTGAGGCCACAGGGGAGGGTCCCTGAGGTCCCCGTCATAACTCGAGAGGAACGTGTCACAACTCGAGAAAAACCACGAGTTCTTCCCTCCAGGCGAGCTGAGGCCCTTGAACACTGCGGCATCTCGGTGAAGTCACCCCTTGACGCTTGANCTTTCCTGAGGCCACAGGGGAGGGTCCCTGAGGTCCCCGTCATAACTCGAGAGGAACGTGTCACAACTCGAGAAAAACCACGAGTTCTTCCCTCCAGGCGAGCTGAGGCCCTTGAACACTGCGGCATCTCGGTGAAGTCACCCCTTGACGCTTGAACCTCTAAGGGGTCATTCACATCCTTGCAGCGACTCAAGAAGTATCCCGACATACCCTTTTCCACTTGAAAGGAACACCGAGGCTCCCGGAACCACTCAAGAGGAGCCCAGTTTCCCCCTCCTCCGCTCGAGATGAGTGTTGTTTCCCTGCTTCTTTGGGGAAGGATTCCCTGCATTCTCATCGCATCTCAAGTGGAGGCGCTCTCCACAGGAGAATCGAGTGGAACTCCAGGTGTGACATGGTTCCGAAAGACTCCGAGATTTCTCAGTCCACTTCAGATGAACCTAATTGCCCTACACTTCCTCGAGTGTTACCGCGAGTATCAGCTCAGACCACGGTGGCACGTGACAGGCCTGGGGGAAAGTCTTGACGAAAAGACACAGACCCCTGTGTCAACTCGACAGGAAACCTGATCCTGCTGCTACCGCTCGAGAGCAAAGCAGCCGTGCACGTCTCCACTCGAGATGAGGCCTGACTNCACAGCTGCATCACAGCTATTTGAAGATTAGCTTGAATCTCCCTTTATAGGTGATAGGTTCCTCAAGAACTAGGATCATGCTTTTTATACACTACACAGGAAAACCTACAGTGTCTCTCAAGAGGGAAGTTCAAAAGATAAATGCTGGATTGGCTCAACATTACACACCAAAATAATTTTGGCAAAACAAAACATATAACTAGATTCATAACCCCTTTCCAAATTTTGGTTAGTCATATAGGAAAGACCACAAATAATAGCTGTCTGGGATATTCAGAAGGAGGCAGGGCAGAACTGATATTGTCTACATGTCAAACTCTGTGCCACATGTGTTCACATTAATCCTAGTTGTTGTACTATTTTACAGATGGGGAAACGGATAGTTTAGACACTATCTAGAGTTATACAGATAGAATGTGGCTAACTGGGACTTCCCTGGTGGTCCCGTAGCTGAGACTCCATGCTCCCAATGCAGGGGGCTGGGGTTTGATCCCTGGTAATGAAACTAGACCCCACATGTTGCAACTAAAGATTCCATAAGCCACAACTTACAGTCAGTGCAGCCAAATAAATAAATAAATAATAAATATTTTTTAAAAGGGACTATCTGATCCCAAAGACTTTGATTTCATTAGCAGCAAAGATGTTCATGATGAGTTGTCCATGAAAAAATGCATAAACCAGTGTCTTCCAACTTTGAGATGATCTCATAGCCAAGATAACTGTCAAACAGAAAAATTGAGAATAATGGCTGTAATGTCAGGGTCCTGTGATTGTAGGTGACTTTCATAAAATAAAAAGTTCCAAACAATCTGAAATTGTGTTGCATTTGTGGTACTATTTANGATGATCTCATAGCCAAGATAACTGTCAAACAGAAAAATTGAGAATAATGGCTGTAATGTCAGGGTCCTGTGATTGTAGGTGACTTTCATAAAATAAAAAGTTCCAAACAATCTGAAATTGTGTTGCATTTGTGGTACTATTTAATGCGAAGAGTTGACTCACTGGAAAAGACTCTGATGCTAGGAGGGATTGGGGGCAGGAGGAGAAGGGGATGACAAAGGATGAGATGGCTGGATGGCATCACCAACTCGATGGACGTGAGTTTGAGTGAACTCTGGAATCTGGTGATGGACAGGGAGGCCTGGCGTGCTGCAATTCATGGGGTCGCAAAGAGTTGGACACGACTCTGCAACTGAACTGAACTGAACTAATGCAAAAAAAGAAGCAATGGACATTCTTCCTCATCACAGTAAAATATCTTACTTGTGATGTTTTGTTTTATTTTATTAGGCAAGCAGCACCAAGAACATCAGGGTGCAAGACCTTTGAACTTCACTCCTTGAAATTCTGCTTTACTTTGCTGGTATTCTGTCAGCTCCAGCCCAAGCCTATTTTAAGAGGCATATGGGGTGGCATCTTCCAAGGAAGTTAGAATTAAAAGGCATCTTGGTAATCAGCAAACTAAGTCTTCTTATTTTATATGAGAAGTCTGGGAACCAGAGATCCCCAGTGAGGTGAGAACCTGGAGTAAATGAAGACCTGAGGCCAGAAACAGGGCTTCCGATATTCCAGAGACACCAGCCTTGTGCAGAGACTGGGGGTGGTGACATCCCCCACCTTCCCTGTGTCCACAGCCTTGGACTCCAGCTTCTTCACCCAGTTCTTACAAATCATCTGAGACATCACAGTGCCTTGTACACATAACTGCTTGTTTCTTTCTGTTAAATGGAAAGGCAAAAACAAAAATAAAGGAAGTTTAGAGGAGGAGAAAATAAGCTGTAGAAGACCCCCAAGTGGGCAAAAGACAGGACGTGTCTGAGGTTGGATGATTTGCAGTATGTGGAGGGGTTGGGTGTTACAGATTGAATATTTACAAACCCACCAAATTTGTATGTTGAAAACCTAACCCCTAAGGAGATGGTATTAGGAGACAGGGCTTTGGGGAGGTAATAGGGTCATTAGGGTGGAGCCCTCATGAATGAGATTAGTGCCCTTGCTAAAGAGACCCCAGAGAGCTCCATTGCCCCTTCTGCCCTGTGAGGACACAGTGAGAAGGCCATGTGTAGTCAGGAATCAGCAAGAGGGCCCTCATTAGAAGCCAACTGTATTCGTGCCCTGACCTTGGACATTCAGACTCCAAAGCTGTGAGGAAGAAAATTCTGTTGGCTATAAAGTACCCAACCCATAGAACTTTGCACCAAGATTCTGGGGATGCGAGGAGATCCCAGATAGCATCTCTTTCTCTAGCTGATTCAAAATCATGTGGGAGCTGGGAGGAGAAGAAGAAAAATAATGAATGGAATTCTGGTTACAACCCCTGATATTCCTCTGCAAACTGAATCAAGCAGAAGGTGCTGTGAGAATGAATTGATCACCACACACTATTCTCATCTGAACCCTCACTGACAGAGGAAAAAATAAGCACCTAAGTTAAATGGGCTTCCCTGATGGCTCACTTGGTGAAGAATCTGCCTGCAATGCAGGAGACCACAGTTTGATTCCTGGGTCGGGAAGATCCACTGGAGAAGGGATAAGCTACCCACTCCAGTATTCTTGAGCTTCCCTTGTGGCTCAGCTGGTAAAGAATCCACCTGCAGTGTGGAAGACCTGGATTTGATCCCTGAGTTGGGAAGATCCCCTGGAGAAGGGAAAGGCTACCCACTCCAGTATTCTGGCCTATAGAATTCCATGGACTATAGTCCATGGGGTTGCAAAGAGTCAGACACGACTGAGAGACTTAAAAAAAAAAAAGTGTGAAATGACTGGCTTGCTACCATTCAAGGGGGTTACAGCAGAACTGGAGCCAGAACCCCAGGCGTGTGTTCCCTTTATATCCAGAGGCGTCCCTAGCTCTGCTCCTCAAAGCCTCAGGTGTTTCCAGGGGTGCTGTTCATAGTGTTCCATTCGAGAAGTGGAATATTTCCTGCCATATCAATAAACAAGCATGTCACAGTCATCAGCAATTGCAGCCACCACAATGGTGAGCTGGTGAACTCTGAGGGAATTTAGGAAGGAGAAGAATACCTGCCCCCAGACTGCACCCAATCCCTCTCGTGAGCCCTGAAGAAAGGAAGCTCAGAATGTGAAAACAGGATACTGGCCCCAGATAGCTGAGGTGAGTATCAAAGGAATGATTTCAGTGAGCCCAGATTCCTGCATCATTGCATACAGAGAAAAGCCTAAATTTCTTATCTTGAGATAACTGGTTTTCTTTCATTAACAATAGATTTTTGATGTTCAGACTTCCTACCCGCTTTGTTAGAAAACTTCTATATAACCTGGCTACTTCCATCTCCTTGGAGGAGTTTTCTCAGGTTATTTGAGATACTGTCTTCTGGGTTTGAAGTCCTAAAAATTCCCCCCAAAAAAAAAAAAAGCTCTCAACTTTGAGGTTGTGAATATTTTTTAAGTTGACACACTCAATACCCTCCTTGAGCCAGAAAAATCCCTTTGAAGGTGGAACTTCCTCAGGAGGTTTTGCTTGAAGGAAGGCGTCTGAGCCACTTTCCCACCTAGTACTGTCCCTGGAGTACTTAGTATCCCCTGGCTTCACAAAGACAGATATTTCCTGCGCCCAGTGAGGTTTCTTTTATTGTTTACTGTTTCTCAGAACCAAAAAAAGACCTGCAAAGAGAACATACACAGAAAATAGACACCACTCAGCCCTACACGGGGCTTCCCTGGTAGCTCAGATGGTAAAGAAACTGCCTGCAATGCGGGAGACCTGGGTTCAATCCCTGGGTTGAGAAGATCCCCTGGAGGAGGGCATGGCAACCTACTCCAGTATTCTTGCCTGGAGAATCCCCATGGACAGAGGAGCCTGGCGGGCTGCAGTTCATGGGATCGCAAACAGTCGGGATACAACTGAATCGACTAAGCACAGTCCCACAAGACTCAGGAGTGAACCCTTCTACCTAAGGAGGGAATCAGAGAGCCCGCACGCCGCCTGTTCCCTGGTCCTCAACAAGGCTTGGGTCCCAAGGTAAGGCAGGACAAAGGGGCCAGGCTAGATTTCTGAACACTGTGTGAGGCTCAAATTGTATTGACTCCTATTTGACATGCAGTCCTTAAGCTTGGCAAAGTGGGAGGATGCCAGGGGAAAGATGTGGGTGTTCTTAGTTTTTCCACTATATTCAGAAAATTTTCAGGACACCCTGGTAAGGGGAAAGGCGTGGGGAGGAAGGCAGTGGTTTGGGGTTGAATCTGACAAAGCAAAGGCCATGCGTCTCAGGCCCAGCAGCCCACGGTCACCCCTGGCTGGTTGACTCTCCCTTTCTTTTTTTAACTTTTATTTATTTTGGGGGTGAGGTTTCATGGGGCCTCTTTCTTTTTTTAAGGCTCTAATGATTTTGTTACAATGTTGTTTCTGTTGTTTTCTTATGCTCTGGTTTTTTTGGCTGCAAAGCATGCAGGATCTTTGGTCCCTGACCAGGGATTGAACCTGTACACCGTGTACTGGAAGGCAAAGTATTAACCATGGCACCCCCAGGAGAGTCTCCCCGACTTTCCCTTTAGATTTCATTGCCACAGGAAACCCGGAGCCAGGGGACCTGTCACCGCAAAGCACTAGCACGAGGCAGGGCCTCCTGCTGAGCCAACCTTATCTGAACGGCATTATGTGATCCAGGGTGACTTGGTGCCCCTCGAGAGGCACTCGGGTGCTGACGGCTCTTCGCCAGCTCCACTCGGCTCAGCTAAATGAAGGGCTGGCACACACTCCGTCGGTGCGATGACTAGAAGGACACAAACCAGATCCAGGCTTGCTAAGTTAAGTCCATTCAAAGCAGAAATATTTATATTGTACGTTTTAAATAGTCCCAGAGGGATGCACAATATGTTTTTCATCTTGCCTGGGTTTAAGAACTTAGCATCCTTGAGAAGCAAAGCAGGCCCCGTGAGCCATGGATTCCCGTGACAGGGATGTTCTTATCGTTGAGATCAAGCCACAGCCTTCTGAGATGGACGAGGCGAGGCTTTCTGTGCAGAGACATGTGGCAGAGGTTACTCTGGAGAAAAGGTAAACTATGGAGCAAAAAGAGGGGTGCATCCCATCACATTCCTGGTTGTATCCCATCACATTCCTGGTTGTCTGGACATGAGCAGATAGAAGTTTACCTGTATCCCCATGCTGCGGGTGCGTGATTAAGTAATACACGTGCACATTTCCAGGAATGCATTTCTTGAGATGCTGGGAAAATGATGTATAGATTTGTGCAGAGAGGGGATTAGGAATGTTCTAGGAAAAAAATCACAAAGGTTGTGGGGCGGTGGGGGGATGGCAGGTAGATTTCTGATCTGGGTTGACCTGCTATGTACAACATGGATGAAAATGGGGTTGTTTGAAACAGGAAAGCTCTTGAGAAAGAATAGTGACTTTTCAAGGTCCCCTGTGGGATCAGAAAGAGACTGGTGTAGTTCGGTTGCTCTCCAGAGAGAGAAAGGACCACCCAAGTGGATGAACAGAGTGAGCCCTGGAAGTGAGGGAGCTGGAAGAAGTCAGTATCTGAGGAAATGAGGGAGAAAGCTAACACGCAGGATAACTTGGTGGGTGAATTGCTTTCTTCATCTCCATCGTGGGCCAGCTTTCCACGCTGCCGGAAATACTAGAATTGTTTGTCACACTCTTCGTGCAAGGCCTGCAGGAACCCTATCAGAGTGTGGATCTCAGTTTTCTTCCTCTCTAGCAGTGTGACTTTGGCCAAGTCATTTCATTTCTGGGAGTCGGCATCTCTATCTGAGAAACGGGGAAAAGAATGGTATTTACCCTTTTAAATTTTAATAAGTATTTATAGCACATATTGTCTTCCCAGGTGGCACAGTGGTAAAGAATCCACCTGCCAATGTGGGGGATGGGGGTTTGATCCCTGGGTAGGATCCTCTGGAGAAGGAAATGGTAATCTACTCTATTCTTGCCTGGGAGATCCTATGGACAGAGAAGCCTGGCGGGCTACAGTCCACGGGATCACAAAGAGTCTGACATAGTGACTAAACAGGAGCAACAAAGCACTTACTATACGCCAGAAACTAGTCCAGCCAGCCATTTACAAGTATTTTTAAAAAATGTTTAATTGCTTTACTTACCAGTATCTATACACTGATTTATTACCTTTAAATTGGTACCAAAGGTTGTTGTGAGGATTAAATAATGCAGGCAATTATTGATTAAACAGCACCTAAAATACAGAAGGTGCTTGGCAAATGCTGCTAATGTTGCTATTATTATTGCTTTTGAATGGACCAAATTTAGGTTTCACTCATTTTCTTGTAACTGGTCTGATAAAAAATATTAACAGAAGTAGCTATATAATAATAGCTATCATTTATGGACTCTTCATTACATGCCAGAAACTGTGTACACTGACCATGTGAGGCAGAAACTGTTACATCTGTGATGAGACCTGAGGTTCAGAGAAGTTAAGGAATTGGTTCAAGTTAACACAGTAGGTAAGTGTCAGAGGCAGGCCTCAAAGCCCAGGCTCTTTCAATACTCCAGACTGTGGAAGGCAGGGTAAACACATTTTGTTATTGGTGAACAGACTGTGTGAAGAAGTAGATAGATTCGAATTGTTGAACGATCTTGGATGTGGCTGTGTGTTCTGTAAACATCACATCAGAGCAAGGGCCACCAAGCAATGGAAATCCTCACAGTGCCAGACGAAGTGCCTGGCAGACGTCTGGTGCCTGGCAAGTGTGGGTGGGGGTCACGTGCTGGCATTGGGGGGATCCCTATTCCCATTATGTGATAGAAGGCAGACACGAAATTGTCCCCAAGCCTCTCATTACTCCAGTTATATAGAGTTACACCAATCATATTGCTCATCTTTCGCAATAAAGGTTTTTACTGAAGCAAGAGACAAGTGAGGTCCAGGAAAGAGGACCAGAGCCAAAGGCAGGCTTGACGCATCCAGAAACCGTGGAGGCCACAGCAGGGGTCAGGACAGCTGGACTCTGGGCTCAGCTCTGCCCTCACAAACGCAGCACAATGGCCAGGACCATCTGGCAGCCCCATCTTCCAGTTCCTGGATTCCCCAGTCCTCTGATGAGCCAACAGTATAGTCACACTTGGGAGTAGTACTGGAACTCAGACACACCTGGTCTGCACCTGCGATGTAATGACCCAGCCATCCTCCAGGTTAGAGCCTGGAATCCCAGCCTGCCTGACTCTGCTGTCTGGATTCCTTGATGCCAAATGGAGGGAAGGCTTCAGGAATTAAGGTTGAGGCTGGGGCACCCTTTCCAATATTGTGTCTGGAAAGCCTGTTCTCTCTCTCCCAACTCCTTTTCCCCAAAGCAGTTTCTCCAAACCCCTTTCCATAGTTTTCTCTCCTTTGTTACCAGCGCTTTATCATCCAGAGCTTGACAGAATGTACTTCTGACTACCAATAAGCCATCCTCTTATTGTTTCAAGTTCCAATTTTGTAAAATAAAGAAATTGAGCTGGAAGCCATAGACGGAGCCTTCCATACCTAGCATTCTATGATTCGGTACATTCTGTACATGAAGGTATATATACTCACATCTAAATGTATTTCTGAGAAGAATTCTGTTTGACAAGGCTCTGAGTTACTAAGTCAACAATGTCTTGACATAGGACATAATTGGGTAATTAGACAAACGCTATTACATATGTTCAAATTTGAGTGTGTCTCCTTTTGAAATAAGTTGTCAAGAATAAAATGATCTATTTGCATAGAGATTTACTGTTAGAAAACATTCTCAAATGCATTTTGTCATTCTCCTTATACTAACCCTAAAGATAGATGGTATTCAGTTCAGTTCAGTTTAGTCGCTCAGTCGTGTCCGGCTCTGCGACCCCATGAATCACAGCACCCCAGGCCTCCCTGTCCATCACCAACTCCTGGAGTTCACTCAAACTCATGTCCATCGAGTAGGTGATGCCATCTAGCCATCTCATCCTCTGTCGTCCCCTTCTCCTCCTGCCCCCAGTCCCTCCCAGCATCAGGGTCTTTTCCAGTGAGTCAACTCTTTGCACGAGGTGGCCAAAGTTATTGGAGTTTCAGCTTCAGCATCAGTCCTTAACCCCTCATTAATATCCTACAAACATCAGTGTACTCATGTAAGAATAACTACCTCAAACCTGAGGCTTAAAGGAGAGATAGCTATAATGCCAGAAAGAGTCCCTGCTACACAGTCCATGCTTAACAAATGAAGATGTGGTCCTAGGGTCAGTAGTAGTATGGGGCACAGTTATTTTCCTTATGTCATATGATATAGATATGGAATGCTCCCCTCAACCTCATTTCTAATATACAATAAGATAACTGAACAGAAATCCTGTCCTACTTTTTATCTTTTTTTTTTTTTCAGGTTATCCATAAAGAAAATTCCTAAACAGTGGCAAATCAACAGTTGAATTCTGGACCTAACAGTAGCCTCTGTATTTGACTAAAGAATTGGTCACTGACTCATTATCACAGCCTTCCCTGAAAAAGAAGGCGTCTTAGTCTGTTTGCACTGTTGTAGCAACATACAATAAACTGGGTGGCTTCTAAGCAACAGAAATTTATTCCTCCAAGTTCTGGAGGTTGGAAAATCCAAACCCAAGATGCTGGCAGATTTGGTGTCTGGTGAAGGACCACTTCCTGGAGTGACCACTTTGGAGCTGTGTCCTCTCAAGGTGGGAGGGGAAGGGAGCTCTCTGGGGTTTCTTTTATGGGGGCACTAACCCCATTCACGAGGGCTCCACTCTCATGACCCAATTTCAGATTTTGGGAGGATGCAAACAATATTCAGTGAGGAGCACAAGATTAACAATTTTTATCCACCTTGTAACACTGTTAGAATATTAACACAAAGATGTTTGTAATAAGTCCCCCACACAAACAAAACAGACTCATCCTCTTGTACACCTATGGGTAAATACTTCAAATGTCTTATTTGTTATCCCACCCAAAATATGAGGCTAGCATTTTATTAGACTGGTCTCTTATATTTTATTCAACAGGTTTCAGATATAGAGGGAGATTTATATTTTTTGATTGATTCAGTCACTCATCAAATAGTAACTGAGTGTCTTTTGTAGATCAGGTAAAGCTCAAGCTTCTGGAAATATCCAAATGCATGAGAAAATGCAGACATAGCTCTCTGGTGGGATATAGGGCTATTTCTACAGGGATAAACCACAGAACTCTAGGTGACATGATAGAGGTTGGATGGGAGGATGAAAGATGGTGACACAATCCCCTGGTTTTGGGGAGACCTAGGAGAATCAGGGAAGAACTTGTAGAAGAACTCATGCCCGAGGCAAGCCAAACAGAGAAAACATTCTTGCAAATTCATGGAGGTGAGGAACAGAGTTTAAGAACAAATATGCAAGCAGTCTGACTTGGTTGTGCCCTAAAGCACAAAGAAGGAGGGGATGAAAAGGCAAAGAAACAAAAAGAAGAGACGTCAGAGTCTTTACTCCATGAGAAGTAACTTGGACATTTTTCTGGAGGCAAAAGGGAGAATCCAAATACTTTGAATAGAGTTATGATGTGACTGGATGTGATTTTTAATACAGTTAATTTTGACAATTTTTATTTAGCGCCTTCTGGGTAGTGGGCTAAGCTGCTGCTACTCCTAAGTCACTTCAGTCGTGTCCAACTCTGTGTGACCCCCATAGATGGCTGCCCACCAGGCTCCCCTGTCCCTGGGATTCACCAGGTAAGAACACTGGAGTGGGTTGCCAGTTCCTTCTCCAATGCATGAAAGTGAAAAGTCAAAATGAAGTCACTCAGTTGTGTCCGACTCTTAGCAACCCCATGGGCTGCAACCTACCAGGCTCCTCCATCCATGGGATTTTCCAGGCAAGAATACTGGAGTGGGGTGCCACTGCCTTCTCCAGAGGGGACTAAGCTAAAGGAATGCAAAACCAAGTAGGAGCTAGCATTTTACCCTAAAAGAACTAAAGTCTAGGAGACAAGAGACACAAGGAAGACTTCACTAAAAAGTCTCCCTGAGTACCATGATGACCTGGATATTTGCAGAAAGAACACCCAGATATAGTTGGCAAACCACAAACAGATCCAAAATTAGATGGGAAAATGCTTGTCTTTCCTGAGTTATACATAGTATGGTTGAATCTTTGCAACAAAAGTCCGCTATCTTTTCTTTATTCTTTCCAATAAAATGCCTCTGCATAGGCCTCAGATCCCAGACTTGGTGGAAGACTTAGAGGACATCTAAGAGTTCTATATCCCTTTATAGTAGTCTTCCTCAACTACTATGAAACCACCCGTCAGCTTATTCCACTGTTGGAAGTAGATATGTTAAAACAGTGATTCCTGTATTGTATTTCAGAATTCCCTCTTCCAGTAATGTCTTTCCTATTCCTTTAACTCTCATCTGAGGCAATATGTGCAATAAGAAAAATCCCAGACCAGAGAATCACAATGGTTCTGTCATTCATGAGCTTTGCGGTCTTGGCTAAGTTACTTAAATTTTCTGAATCAAGTTTCTCAAGTCTGAATTGGTTTGATATGGGACTTAAGAGAAATACAAGTAAAGCAATAAGCAAGTACTTTGTATCACAAAGTTCAATAAATAATAACTGTTCAGTTCAGTCTCTCAGTCGTGTCCGACTCTGTGACCCCATAGACTGCAGCACGCCAGGCCACCCTGTCCATCACCAACTCCCAGAGTTTACTCAAACTCATGTCCATTGAGTCAGTGATGCCATCCAACCATCTCATCCTCTGTCGTCCCTTTCTCCTCCTGCCTTCAATCTTTCCCAGCATCAGGGTCTTTTCAAATGAGTCAGTTCTTGGCATCAGGTGGCCAAAGTATTGGAGCTTCAGCATCAGTCCTTCCAATAAACACTCAGGACTGATCTGCTTTAAGATGGACTGGTTGGATCTCCTTGTAGTCCAAGGGACTCTCAAATCTTCTCCAACACCACAGTTCAAAAGCATCAATTCTTTGGCACTCAGCTTTCTTTATAGTCCAACTCTCACATCCATACATGACTACTGGAAAAACCATAGCCTTGACTAGATGGACCCTTGTTGGCAAAGTAATGTCTCTGCTTTTNCTTCTGTCCTTTAAAGGACTGGCCCCTGGGCGGGCCCCTCTGGCCCGCCCAGGCAGAGCAGCAGGCCAGAAGCCTGCAGGGCTCACGTGGGGCACGCAACGACCTGCCATCCTGCGTGGACCCTGCAAGGGGTCCCCGTCCTTCCCAGCTGCTTGGGGGCCCCCACACTTGAGATGCACGCTTGGCCACTGGGCTGGGGGTGTCCCACACTCACCATCCCACTCGGCCGCCCCGTGGCCATGGGGGTCCTCTTCGGGCTGCCCTGGGAGGGCTGGAGCCTGTGGCCTGGGGTGGTCCTGGGGCCAGTCCTCCAGGGAGGGTCCCCAGCCCTTGTCCGTAGGGTCCTAGGCTCCCCACCCCCGAGGCTGCAGGGACCCCCTCAGGTCCGAGTCTCAGGCAGAGAGCATGGGTGTGCGCGCCCCGAGAGTGCACGGGGGACTGTGACCCGGCCCCCGCTGTCCGCACACCACGCACCCTCAGAGCGACGCGGCCAGCCTTGCCCACACGTCTGAGGATGCAAGGGTGTCCTCTGGACACTCGAGGGGAGTTTCTCCTCGGGGCTCCTCCCAGGCCTCTCCTCCCCCTCCCCAGGGCTGCCCCCGTGGGCCCTGGCCTGTCCGTGTCCCCCTCCTTGGTGCAGGGGGTGTGGGCTCCCCGGGGCGCACTCTTTGGGAAGGGGGTCCCTCTCCTCGTGGCTTGGCTGGCTCCTGCTCTCAGCCCAGCGTGTGGCCTGGCATCTGGGAGAGGAGCTGAAGGCCATCTGCCTCAGCCTGGATGTGGCAAGGGTGGCAGCGGGCTGCAGACCTGGCTGGCCCCATGCGGCCACCTGGAGACACAGTGCAGGGCAGATGCGCGAGGGTCTGGGGAGACTTTGGTAGAAGACTGGAGGCTGGGGGCCGGGCCCAGGCCGCAGTGGAAAGGGTCCCACAGGGAGGCTTGTGGCGTGGCTCGCGTTGCGGGTGCCTCTCCAGCCCGTGCTATCGCTGGGCCTGAGGGCTTCCCTCGGGGAAGGAGTGAAGGAGGGCTAGACCCCCTGGCAGGCTGGGTACCAGCCCCTGGACTCAGGCTTCTGCTGTGCCACCATGCCACCAGGAGTGGGGGCCTCTCAGAGCCCCTCTGGCAGCAGCGCCCCTGCCCACCTGGGGCCAGCCTTCTGGAACCCCCTGGCTGGCAGAAGGGTGCAGACGTCCGGTGCAGACGGGGCCTGCCAGGGCGGCGGGGACAGACATGGGCCCTGGCACGAGCGCTGTGTCCACTGCCAGGAAGTGGGGGTTGCTTAGCGGGACTTGAGTGGCACCTGGGCCGAGCTGCAGGGCCCGGGAGGGTCCCCAGCCTCACGGGTCAGAGCCAGAGCCCACTCCAGTGGGAAAGCTGGCCCCGTGAGGCGGGCTAGGGGGGCTGGGGGCCGGCACCTGCCAGGACGCCCCTCCCTGGCACCCTGGGCCGTCCTGCTGAACCTCGGGGAGGGATGTGGGGACGGGAGTCTCAGAACTTGGCCCTGTCCAAGTGAGGAGCCCCCGGGGCTTACCCTCGGCCAGGCCCGCTGGGGTCACCCCGAGGGGCCCAGGCTGCTGCTGAGCCCGCCAGTGGCCCCACCTCCCCGACTTCTTCCGAGACGGCTGGGCAGGGCCAGCCGGCCCTTTGTCACAGAGCCCTGGGACCTGGTGTCCTAGCCCTGTCCTAGCTTCGCCTGCTGCGTAACCATGGCAACTGGGGGGGTAGGCCCAGGTCTGCTGGAAGGACTAGGGTTGTGGGAAGTCCTTGGAGAGACATGGTCAGCGTTTTAAGGGGTGAGGGCCCCCTCTGGGTGGGCCGCAGACTCAGGGAAGGGCTGTGTAGCCAGCGGTGAGTGCTGGACAGGCCAGGGGGACGGCTGACCCCGTGTCACACTCTCAGGTGGGCTGGGCTGGCAGACCCTGGGCTCTGCTCTGCCTCCCAGGCCAGCAGCCGGGCCCTTGGCACTAAAATGCGGGTGGCTCTCCAAGGCCCACCAAGCCCTGGAGGCTCTCAGGGGTCAGTGTGCACAGGTGATGGGGTCAGGTGGAGGCCCCTGAACACTCAAAGGCCCACCAAGCCCCGGAGGCTGTCAGGGGTCAGTGCGCACAGGTGGCAGCGTCAGGCGGAGGCCCCTGAACACTCAGCATTGGCCGTTCGGCCCTGGCCCTGATGCTTGACTCCCTCGCCACCACAGAGGAGGAAACTGAGGCCCATAGAAGTGCCCACATGGCCCTGCCAGGCTGCTTCCCCCTCAAGGCTCTTCTCCAAGCCACTGGGCATCTAACCTCCCAGCAGGGTGGGTGCCAGCGCCTGGTGGGCCCTCCGGAGCCCTGAGCAGTGGTGTGTATGCCCAGCGCAGGCAGGACGGCTTCTGGGAGGCTGGGGGCTCCGGGATGTCAGGCCGCTGAGGGTGTGACTTCTCCTCCGCTGCAGGCATTTACATCCTTATTGCCGTGGGCGCTGTGATGATGTTCGTTGGGTTCCTGGGCTGCTACGGGGCCATCCAGGAGTCGCAGTGCCTGCTGGGCACGGTAAGGCCCCGGGCTGGGTATGGGGTGGGGTTGGGGGCCGCCAGGGGGCAGAGTCAGGAGTTCGGTGCCAGCCCGGCCCTGCGAACCTCCCTCAGGTGCCAGCTCTCTGGCCTCCCCGGTTGGTTCAGACCCCACCGAGGCAGACCGCCGTTACGGCTAGTTTTTTGTCTAGTTCCTGGCTGCAAGTCCCAAAGTTGCTTTTTCTCTTCTTTCTTAAAACGAGCCACAGATACAGCAGAGGGCGAGTCCCCGCCCAGGGCCGGCCTCGGGTGTCCTCGGGAAGTCACCCCCCCAGGGAAGNAACACAGGTTGCTGGGTCCACTTTCAGAATTTCTATTTTTGTTTCAGTAGGCCTGAAATTTTTTCAATTTCTTCACATGTGTTTCAATAAATTGGATTTATCTGAAATTAAAATAGAAATTTTCAAATGCCATCATGAGAATTAGTGTAATTTTAAATTTAATTCCATTCTCATAGCATGTTGTTGTTCAGTTGCTCAGTCGTTTCTGACTCTTTGTGACCTCATGGACTGCAGCACACCAGGCTTCCCTGTCCTTCACTATCTCCCAGAGTTTGCTCAAACTCATGTCCATTGAATTGGTGATGCCATCGAAGCATCTCACCCTCTGTTGCCCCTTCTCCTCCTGCCTTCAGTTGTTCCCAGCATCAGGATCTTTTTAGTTTAAGAAGTTACATGAAATAGATTTATTTTGAGAAAACATTTTCATAGGCCTAATTCTTATATTCATTCTGTATATTATGGAGGGAAGAAGAATAGTGCTCTCCTCACCCACAGATATCTGGGAATGAATATAGTACCCTACATGTCAAAAAATTATAGATATCATTTAAGATTTAGATCTTTGAAAGAAGATTATTTTGGATTATTTAGGTGTAAATGAGTAAGCGTAAGTGAAGTCGCTCAGTCGTGTCCGACTCTTTTCGACTTCATGGACTGTAGCCTACCAGACTCCTTTGTCCATGGGATTTTCCAGGCAATAGTACTGGAGTGGAGTACTGCTAATTCCTTCTCCAGCGGATCTTCCCGACCCAGGGATCGAACCCGGGTTTCCCTCATTGTAGACAGACGCTTTACCATCTGAGTGGCCTGGTCTAATCATTCATTATAAATGGAAGAGAAGGGCAAAAAGTAGGTCAAGAGATGTAAAGTGNCTGCTAATTCCTTCTCCAGCGGATCTTCCCGACCCAGGGATCGAACCCGGGTTTCCCTCATTGTAGACAGACGCTTTACCATCTGAGTGGCCTGGTCTAATCATTCATTATAAATGGAAGAGAAGGGCAAAAAGTAGGTCAAGAGATGTAAAGTGAGAAAATTCTGACCTGCCATTGCTGGCTTTGAAGATGGAATAAGGGAGCCATGAACCAGGGAATGTGGGAGGCCCATAGAAACTGGGAATAACACCAGCTGACATGCCAGGAATAAACAGAGCCTCAGTCCTGTATCTTCAGAGAAATGGAGTCTCTCCTATACTCTCCTTAGGAATGCAGTCAGACTTCTGACGCCCCCAAACAGTAAGATAATGTTAGTACATTTGTATTTCTTTAAGACGAGAGAGTTATAATTTGTTACAATAGCATCAGAAAATTAGGGAGATAAGCTTTATGAAAGGTGAGGATAATGTTTTTGTCTTTTTCAATGCAGTAAATAAGAGGCCAACAAAATGCCTGGTATGTGGACAGTAGTCAGCAAATATCTATAGATTTAACTAATTAAGCCCCATACATTATTCTCATTTATTTTGGCTTCACTCAGTAAGGGAAATCATCTCACTTGATTTTAGGAGAGAAATAGAATTTACTGATTAAATTCTGACTCTANAGGCCTGGCGTGCTGCGATTCATGAGGTCGCAAAGAGTCGGACACGACTGAGCAACTGAACTGAACTGAAGAATACTTGCATTTTCAGGCCTGTCTTTTTATTGGAATTAAGAGAGAAGAACCAATAATCTAATTACTGCTTTTCCTTCTGGGATATCTACTAAAAAGCCCTTTTATGGGGAAAAAAGTAAAAACAATGGCACTTTTAGGAGTTACGCTCTGTCAGCTGCCAGTGCATCAGCTGCTTTTGAATTGGATTTAGAGATGACTGTCATTGACTACCCTTCACTGTCATTATGGCCCACAGGACTTCTGAAAACTGTCATTTTTAGTGACATTTTAATGATAGAATTACTCTTTCCCCTCCATTTTTGGATACTGAAGCTGCTGCTGCTAAGTTGCTTCAGTCATGTCCGACTCTGTGCAACCCCATAGACGGCAGCCCACCAGTCTCCCCTGTCTAGATCTCCCCCTGAAGCTAGATCCATGTGATTCCTGGTCTTTTTCTCCCCACCTTGCTCGCTGTATTTCTTCCACTCAGCATGTCCTTTCTTCTCCTATGTCCATATCTAAATTCTGTCCTTCCCACTCCAGTTTATGAACCAGTAATTTCTTCCTTGTTTCCACACCAAAGCACTTTCCTTTTGCTTGCTAGCAGTGCCTCTTAATACCATGTTTTCTGTGTCTCTGGATCCTCCACCTGCCCTCACATACTTTTTGCATAGTAGCTGTACAGTGTGTGTTAATTGATGGGTGACTGGTTAATTATGAGTAGTGAGCTCTGTTTCCTTTCAATTACTTGTTGTATATTGCTAAGCAAATATGATAGGAAAATAGAAGTGACAGAAAGGATTGCCTAGTTGGCTGGTTCTTCAGGACAGCCCTTGTAAATAAAAAGCAACAGGATAAAGTTTGTTGAAGCAAGTATAGAATTCAGGCAAGCCCTCAGCCACCTTTGAATTGCAAACAGCTGGACTCCTTCTACACAACGGAGGAGACAGCTTCCTATGAGCTGCTTGAGCACCAGTATTCAGCTGCTCTGTTTCCCTTGTCATCATCTCCCAGAGATCCTAAAGGTCATCTCTGTCAAAACCAAGCATTTCTTAGTGCTTTAGTCAAAACTCTGTCCAAGTTTTCTATATTTCACAATTCTATATAAATTGTTAATCAAGGATCAGGCCAGTACTAAATATAGTAGGCCAATTACTATGAAATGTTAGCACATACTGGAGGCCCCAAGTCACTAAGCATCCAGCTTTCAAGTGGCAGTCAGTGCTCTGACCACCGCCACTGTCCCCTCTATCATTGCCATAGAAGCTGAAGGCAAAAAGCAATCTATAGCTTAGAGGAAAATCTATAGATGCAGATATGAAGGAAAGGCAAGAGGAGTTACTCAAGGGAGCCAACCCCAAGGACAGCCTTGAAGGCCTCAATGACTCACTTCCCACTCCCTGTATTTTCCTACCTTGCTGTGTTAGGCTACCCGAGATTCCAGTTATTAGAGGACTATAATCGTTTCTTCCCCCTATTCGATTACTGTGTCTTGAGAGAAGAAGCCTTACTAGACTGTGGGTTCATTTTCTCAAATGTGCCAGCACTATTAGCCACTTGCTATCTGGCCACATGAGCCGAATTCCAGAAATTTTGAGAGGTTCCAGGCAGCCTTGCACCTTCCCTTCTTTCCTCACCCCAACCTCCCTACACCACCACCTACCACCACACCATTTGCTGGTTTCAGACTTTTTGTGCCTACCTCTACTATGAGATCAGTGCATGTGCAAAACCTCGGAGCACTGGTCACATAGCAGTTAATTCATAAAGTCATTAGTAATAGTCTAGCACACATAGTAGGTACTTAGTAGGTGTTTGTAGCCATTCATGCTGGGTCCAGTGTTCTCCGAGGTATCAGGTAGAGTGTGTAAGACAAGGCGCTGGCCGTGGGGTGGTAACCTTTCTACTCTGCTTAGCCTGAGGAGGGAGCCACACAATGGAAGCATTTTCTGTTCTGAGAGAGGGAGCTGGAATTGCACCAGTGAGCGGTTAATCCCTTCCTCTCTGCCTCTCCCAGTGATTTGGCTTCCAACTTTTCAGCCTTGCAGCCATTGCTTCAGATTCCTGCACACATGAGAGAGTGCTGCTCAGATGGCGGGGCCAGGAGGACGTCAAGCTCTCCCCACTCGGTCCCGCCACCTCCTCATAGAGGCCCCCAAGGTCCCTTTGGAACACAGTGGAACCAGTTTACCATGTGGGCATCTTATGTGCTTTTACTGTGCTTATTAAATATCACATCCCATTTTCAAAATAGCCCTTTTTGCACCAGAATGTGTGATGAGGTTGTTTCACTAATCCCTAAGAGTTTTGTTTCTTCCTTCAACAAGTCAGTAGCCATTCTTTTGGGAAAAGCATTAACATGCATAACCACTATAGTCAACTTCAGTGCTCATTAATGAAGCCCAGAACTAACAGTTACATTGTGGTAATTTGACAAAGCCATCTAAATCTATGCATGTTTTTTGAAAGCTCCCTAAACATGCTGCTAAATCCCCTAAAAAGCTACTAAACTGCTTTGGCAGCCATTAGCCCAGCATAAGCAGAGGAGCTCTTTTCAGTAAGTGAACAAACAGAGAAAATATGCTGAATGGCTGGACAAATGTGTTTCAGCTGGCCCTTTCATTTACCGATATAAGGGTGCAGTCAATATCAATCACTGTTTTCCCTGTTGCTCTGAAAATCACAATATCTCTTTTCATCCACCAAGCTCTTTTCACCACAGTAATGTGTCTTTAGAATGACACTGGCATCAGCCTGCTTCCGCTGTCTAAAGTCCAGAGAGCTTAAAACACATTTCAGGATTCAAGACTGGAACCTTCCTCCCTTCCGTTTTCCTACCGCCCACTTTCTCCTCCCTCCCCCAGCATCCCCTCCACCCCCNTTGCACAGAGTTGGACACGACTGAAGCGACACAGCAGCAGCAGCAGCAGCAGAGACCCCATTCATACGGCATTCAGTCGTCTTCCCTTATCCGCCGTTTAGCTCCCTGCAGTTTCAGTTACCTACAGTTCTACAACTGAAAGCATTACATGGAAAACTCCAGAAATAAATTTCATAAGTTTTAAATTTGGCTACTCGCCATTCTAAGTAGCATGATGAAATTTTGTGCCCTCCCACTCTTTCCAGTCCAGGCTCTCAATGTAAAACATCCCTTGGGCTGTATAGCCTACCCATGTGTCACTAAATAGACATCTTAACAGACTATTGCAGAATCACAGTACCTGTGTTCAGTCGACTCTTATTTTACTTAAATAATTCCGCAAACTGCATGAGTAGTGATGCTGGAAATCTGGGCATTCTCTTACTGTGCCTAATATATGAACTGAACTTGGTGGCAGGTTATGTATGTGTAGGAAAAATATAGTATATATAGTTCTCCCTTGAACAATGTAGATTTGAACAGCATGGATCACACAGATGTTTTCCAATAAATAGAAATATATTCCAAATTCTGGTAGATTTGAGAAAGTTTGAAAAAAATTTGCAGGCACACTGTATCACTTAGAAATATGAAAAAATTAAGGCAAAGTTAGGTATGCCATGATATGAAATTATATGTAGATACTAGTCTATACTTATATAGGTATAATGTGAGTAATATTTAATATATAATCAATAATGTATTAGATTTCTTCCAGGTTTATAATTTTGCTTTCAAAGAATAACATTACCAGACAGTATGCCTCTCTATTGTCATTGGAGAAACTGCTTATCAGCCTATCACTGTAGGTAAATATGTACTATTAAATGTAACAATGTTTCCAATACTATACTATGAATATGACTATAATAATATATATCATAAAAGTTTTATAATGATTCATTAATTCATGTGTAGGCCAGGCTACCTTGGAGTAACTGTATCAATTACACGAGGCTACCACAAAGCGTTTCATGCAAAGATGGGCACAATAAAGGAAAGAAAAGGTACGGACCTAACAGAAGCAAAAGATATTAAAAGAGGTGGAAAGAATACACAGAAAATCTATACAAAAAATCCCTTAATGACCCAAATAACCATAATGATATGGTCATTCACCTAGAGCGAGACATCCTGGAGTGAAGTCAAGTAGGCCTTAGGAAGGATCATTACAAACCAAGCTAGTGGAGCTGATGGAATTCCAGGTGAGCCATTTCAAATCCTAAAAGATGATGCTGTGAAAGTGCTGCACTCAATATGCCAGCAAATCTGTAAAACTCAGCAGTGGCCACAGGACTGGAAAATGTCAATTTTCATTCCAATCCCAAAGAAAGGCAATGCCAAAGAATGTTCAAATTATTGCATAATTGCACTCATCTCATACACTAGCAAAATAATGCTCAAAATTCTCCAAATTAGTCTTCAAAACTCCATGAACCAAGAACTTACAAATGTTCAAACTGGATTTAGAAAACACAGAGGAACCAGAGATCAAATGGCCAATATCTGTTGAATCATAGAAAAGCAAGCAAATTCCAGAAAAACATCGACTTCTGCTTCATTGACTTTGCTTAAGCCTTTTACTGTGTGGATCACAACAAACTGTGGAAAATTCTTAAAGAGATGGGAATACCAGAGATGGGAATTACCTACTACTTGAGAAACCTGTATGCAGATCAAGAAGCAATAGTTAGAACCAGACAGGGAACAGCAGACTGGTTCCAAATCAGGGAAAGAGTACGTCAAGGGTCAAGGCTGTCTATTGTCACTGTGCTAATTTAATTTGTATACACAGTCAGTCATGCAAAATGCTGGGCTGGATGAAGCACAAGCTAGAATCAAGATTGCTGGGAAAAATATCAATAATCTCAGATTTGCAGATGACACCACCCTTATGGGACTTAAGAGCTTCTTAATGAAAGCGAAAGGAGAGAGTGAAAAATTTGGCTTAAAGTTCAACATTCAGAAAACAAAGATTATGGAATCCAGTTCTATCATTTCATAGAAAATAGATGGGGAGACAATGGAAACAGTGATAGGCTTTATATTCTTGGGCTCCAAAATCACTGCAGATTGTGACTGCAGCCATGAAATTAAAAGACGCTTGCTCCTTGGATGAAAGCTATGACCAGCCTAGACAGCATATTAAAATGCAGAGACATTACTTTACTAACAAAGTCCATCTAGTCAAAGCTATGGTTTTTCCAGTAGTCACTAATATATGTGAAAGTTGGATTTTAAAGAGGGTTGAGCATGGAAGGATTGATGTTTTTGAACTGTGGTATTGGAAAAGACTCTAATGAGTCCCTTGGACAGCAAGGAGATCAAACCAGTCAATCCTAAAAGAAATCAATCCTGAATAGTCATTGGAAGGACTGATTCTAAGCTGAAACTCCAATACTTTGGCCACCTGATACAAAGAGCTGACTCATTAGAAAAGATCTGATGCTGGAAAAAATTGAAGACAGGAGGAGAAGGGGATGATAAAGGATGAAATGGTTGGATGGCATCACTGACTCAATGGACATGAGTTTGAGGAAGCTCCAGGAGATGGTGAAGGACAGGGATGCCTGGCATGCTGCAGTCCATGGGTTCACAAAGAGTCAGACATGACTGAGCGACTGAACAACAACCAGAAAACAGTCATATCTGCATTCTTAATGCCTGAATCGCTATACCTGCAAATAAATATGTTTCTTTTTCATATTATCTTCTCATTTAAATTTCTAATGCTAGTAATATGTATACCATTTACTGTGTTTTGTATATATTGATGTAAATCTGACAGATGATTCACCTTGTAAACTGATGATATGAACTTGCAGAATCTAAAAATACAGTGCTGCAAATATATTTTTTCCTTAGGATTCCTTAATAACATTATCTTTTCTTGAGCTCCCCTTATTGCAAGAATATAGTATAGAATATGTACAACATACAAAATATGTGTTAACTGACTGTTATTGGTAAGGCTTCTGGTTGACAGTAATCTATTAGTAGTCAAAGTTATAAATGTGCATATAACTGAATCACTTTGAAGTACACCTGAAGCTAACAGAACGTTGTTAATGAAATATACTTCAACATTAAAAAATGTTTTTTAAAATTACAATTAGATTTTTGACTGTTTGATGGGTTGCTGCTGCTAACTCCAGTGTTATTCAACGGTCAACTGTATAGAGTTTCAGTATTCCCCACAGTTTTAGACTATAGGGGCAGGGAGTTGTCTTAAAAATTATCCCCCTCAGATCAGATGGGGGGGATACTATAATCTGGGAATATTGGCCTTTGGAGTTCTGTGATGTGACTGGCCCTGAAGGGCACAACTGTTTTAAATAGGTTATATCATTATTGTGAAGACAGAACTTTATATTAGCTTCTGTATAAATAAAACACAAAAATTAAATTATTTAAAAAAAACACCTAGCCACTTTTCACCTTTACTAAAATGATCTGCTCCTATGTCATAACAATTTCTAGTCTCCTAATTAGTTTGGCTCAAAATGTCAGTGTACTTGATTCCTACAGTACAACTGTGCTCTGCTTCAAGACACAAGTTCTACACTCCAAAGGCAACTTTGCTCACACAAGTTTCATTGATCAATGTTTCCTATATACTATTTTCTAGTATCTGTTACAAATAAAGTCAGAATGTAAATAATTAATAGAGCTATCATATTTTTATTTTCCTTTCAAATTATGAAGACAGTCAAGCAGAAGTCTAAATATCTGTGCATCCTATAAAATGCACAGATAAAGAGGGCTGAATAATAACAGAACTTTTATACAATTTATGCTAAAACAATTAAAGTGATGCCATTTCTATTTTCCTATCATATTTCACCAAGAATTTGGAAAAGTGAAGAAAGCATTAGAAGAGTTTGACTTGCAAACTTTAACTGAGATAAACAGTTACGTTATACACCTCAGTATTGAGGGCTGGATAGGCTGGATACTTAGTGCCACTCACTTTAATATCTAACTGGGTTTCTGAAACATATAGGCTCTCAATAAGTATTTGTTGAACTAGTGTAAAAATTATCCTTGAGTTATTTTCATATCTTGGCTATTGTAAATAATGCTGCAATAAACTTGGGAGTGCATATATCTTTTAGACACCGTTTTCATTGTTTTGAAGGTATATATCCATACGTGAAGTTGCTGGATCATATGGTAGATTTATTTTTAATTGTTTGTTTGAGGTACCACCATATTTACTTTTCCATCAACAATATTCAAGGACTCTTTTTTCCACATCCTAGCCAACATCTCTTATCTCTTGTATGCTTTGTGATTAAATATTCTATCAGGCGTGAGGTGATAGCTCACTGTGGTTTTGATTTTCATTTCCCAATCATCAGTGATATTTAGCATATTTTCATGTACCTATTATGGGCTTCCCTGGTGCAGTAAAGAATCCGCCTGCAGTGCAGGAGCCTCAGGAGACATGGGTTCGATCCCTGAGTGGGGAAGATCCTCTGGGGGAGGGCATGACACCCATTCCAGTATTCTTGCTGGGAGAAACAGAGGGACAGAGGAGCCAGGTCGCAGAGAGTCGGACACAAGCGGTATAGCACGCATACATCCATTAGCCGTTTAGATACCTTCCTTGGACAAATGTCTACTTGGTTCCTCTGCCCCAATTTTAGTTGGATTGTTTTGTTGTTGTTGTTATTTGGTTGTATGAGTTCTTTATATAGTCTGGATATTAACCTCTTATTTGATACATATGTTTTACAAAATTTTCCTCTCATTCTATACATTGCTTTTTAAATTTTGCAAATTCCTTTTCCTTTTTTTTGCTGTGCAAAACATTTTGTACAATGGAATATTTTCCACCAATAAGGAAGAAGGGCATTTTTCCATTTGCAACAACATGGATGGGCATTGAGCCCATTATGTGAAGTGAGATAAATCAGAGAAAGACAAGTACTGCATGATATTCCTTATATGTGGAGTCTAATACAACCAGGTTTGTAAAAGCAGAATAAAATGGTGGTTACTAAGGGCTGGGATAAGGCAGGATTAGGGATAGGGGGCTAGAACAGATGCTTAAGGGTCCACACTTACAATAAAACCTAAAAATTTAGTTTACAGTATAGTGAATACAGACAGCAGTATTGTATTATAATCATCAGACTTGCTAAGAGCCTAGAACTTAATTAATCCAACCACTAAAAGGAAAGAATGGTAATGTTATGTGATAGAGGTGCTAATTATCACTACAATGGCAGTCACATTATTACATTACATAAATGTATCAAATTAACATGTACACCCTAAATTTAGAGGTTACATGTCAAATATACTTCAATTAAAAAAATTTTTCCTTGAAGATAGTAATATAAATATCTAAAGTTATTTTGCTCTGAAATAAAGAGTAAGATTATTGCAAGAATTAAATAAGATAATATGTGTAAGGCACTTAGCATAATTCCTGGTGCATAGTGTAAATGCTCAATAAATTTAGCTATTCACATTTTTGTTATCATTTCCTAAATTTTGGATTATCATGTTCACAATTACATTCTCTCCTTTTCTTTTATTATAAGAGTAGTCTCTGCTGGATGGGAAATATTCTAAATCAAGATTTCAGAATTTTGCTATCATTCCATTTCCTTTGGTAGATATTTATAACATCTAATGGGTCTGAGCTATGGGATCACCCAGATCTACATCATCTTGCTCAAATTTATCTTGACAATGCCTTTGAGGCTTTGGATAGTATAAAATAGGTTCCTTCCTTTATCAATATTGGAAGATATAAAGTCTATATATTGGATTCATAAGACACACATTTGTTATTCAATGCAGGATCCAAAATAAAGAAAAAATCCTGGATTATATTTATTGAGCACTTACTATGCATCTAGCACTATATTTTTTACTCTAACCAATTTAATCTTACAACAACCTGATGATAAGTGGGTTTTATTATCCCAGTTTTATCCATGAGGAAACTGAAGCTTAAAGAGATTAAGTAATTTCCTTATGGCTACCAGCCAGTAAGTAGTGAAACAGGAATATGGATTCCTTCTGAGTTGACTCACCCTGAGCTTTGGTTAATTAAATTCCTAACAATATTCTCACAGTAAACATTACCTTTTAGAATAAATAAAATGTTTTTAGCATTACTCTTATGATGTTTTATTTGTACCACAGGTTAAGAATATACTTGTTATATTTATATACATATATATATATAAATATATCATAGAAAAATTATGAATTTTTGCCTACCTAAAAAACTTATGACACTTTGATTCCACTTGTTTAATTTACTATGAGTAGAATGCTAGATTTCTAATGCAAAAATAATAGATACGCAACAAGCCAATGAAGGGTTACTCTATAGCACAGGGGGCTATAGTCAATATCCTGTAATAAACTATAATGGTAAATAATTTAGAAAATAATATGTGTAGATGCATAACTGTGTCACCATGCTGTGCACCTGAAACACTGAAGGCAACTTACTTCAATAAAATATATATATATATTAAGAAAAAGAATATACTTGTTATTCCCATATAATTTTATAGTTACTAATAAATCAGTATATGTGAGACTGGCTTTCTTAAATATTAATGTAGAGATAATTTTGCAGTGGATTATGATTCAATTTCCCTAGACTCTGAGTCATTCTTAGAGACCATTGTCTGTCTTTTCCTTGTAAAAGGAGCAACTTGTAAATGGACAACAGCACTGAATTTGGAGATATGAGGATACACATACATAGCTTTAGTTACAGGAAACATGGAAGGCATGGTAGACTTTTAAATTTTATTTACAGATAATGGTCTTCTATGAAGTTGGTATTAAATAATATAACAATAATACTGTTTTATTTTAATTTAGCCATACTAAGTCTCTTTAGTTCTAAACTATCAAAGCTCTTTAGTCTTAAACTAATGAAACTTAATTCTCAGTCCCGATTTTTTGTTGTTGTTGGAAAATTCTAGAAGAGGAACAGGAGTTTACCTGATGGTCATTATATATTTTCATTCAGGTTGCTTACTGTAAAGTCAAAAGAAAGCACTATATCTGGTACTTTTATAAACTTTCCATAGTGCTTGGGGATCATGTGAGTTTTTCTTAATACACTTAAAATAGTGAAATAATGTTGACTCTCAGATACTGAATACTGCTGCTATGACTGCTGCTGCTGAGTCACTTCAGTTGTGTCCGACTCTGTGTGACCCCATAGACGGCAGCCCACCAGGCTCTCCCATCCCTGGGATTCTCCAGGCAAGAACACTGGAGTGGGGTGCCATTTCCTTCTCCAGTGCATGAAAGTGAAAAGTGAAGGGGAAGTTGGTCAGTTGTTCCCGACTCTTAGCGACGGCATGGACTGCAGCCTACCAGGCTCCTCTGTCCATGGGATTTTCCAGGCAAGAGTACTGGAGTAGGGTGCCATTACCTTCTCTGGCTATGACAGTGCTTATTATATATTTATCCTAGTTTTGCATGTATTATTATAAAAGCAGTCTGCCTTGTGGTTAAAGATGTCCTTTTACCTTTTTAAATTAAAAAAATATTGTGATAATGAATATGACATCATTACTCATACATTTTGCTAATATTTCTGTTCTTTGTTTGTGGGAATTCTTTCTAAAGAATCAAAATTTAAAATATTTTACACTTTTAGGTAGAGAGCTTTTTGTAACAGTTGAAAGAAATTACAAAATTGTTGACTTCCATTAAAACATTTCATAGACAATTTTAGTTGATTTTTAGAAGATTTAACATCTTACAGATTTTTTTTTAACCCTGAGCCGAGATGAATTTTCATTTTGACTCCATATGTTAGAGAAATATTACAGAATGCCTGTAGTGATAGGATCGGATCTTTTTCTTACACGTCTTATTACATGTTGCTGTGGGTCTCCACTGAGAAGATCTATTTTAATTCTCATTTTCAGACTCTCTCTTGAGAAGGAGAGTCATCATTTTCTTTCAAGGTCACAGAATTTGATGGATGAGGAGTACTAGCAGAGATCCCAGTTTTATTTCAAATTGAAAAAAAAAACAACAGAAAAGAAGATTAACCTGTCCCAATTAAGCAGTAATGAGGCCAAGGGCAGGTCCCCTTTTAACAACTGAGTGCTATAATTTTAACACTGAATTACTGTTGTCTTCTGTGTTTTTGAAGCTCTTTGTAACTGTATACTAAAAGTAGCTTATATTATACACACACACACACACATATACACTCTTCAGTTTTCAACTCTTTGCCACTTAGAGCAGCTTTTTATCTCACTGAGCACCATATTATGAGAGTATCACTGTCATAGTTAGTTATAAGTGATGCTCACTTTATCAAACTTGGAAAATTTATTTGCCTTAGATCAAGGATCAAAGTTCCTGAGTGCCATCAGGGATTTGTTCGTGAGTTGGGATTCTTAATGCAATTGCCAATTACTGTCACCCACATGTGTAAAACATTACACTTATCCCAACAGTAAGGATGGAAAGCCTTAATTAAATAAGTATGATTTATGATGTAAAAATAAAGAGAATATATAGGAAATACTGATGTCTGTGAGCTTTACATAAAATTCTTTCTCTTGTATGAGGAATCATCACTCTCCTGGCTGATTTTTCTTTGCTTACATGCTTCAATCACTTTATTTTCTCACATTTCTGACTCAGAGGTTCAGCATAAACCTGTTTTGCACAGTTGTGGAATAAATGATAAATATTTCCTTTTTAAGATTCACCTTACTTCCATTAGGCAGATTTAAATCATAAGTCAGAGTATTCTATGATCCCTGCAAGTCATCATATTCATATTCTATACTTTCTCCAATGTAGTTCTCAGTGTTTTAATAAGTGCATAAATGTATTAGCTTGGTACAAAAGTAATTATGGTTTTGCATTGTTGAACTGCCATCTGATATTGGAGTACATTCTAATGTGGTAATGTTATACATAATTTTAAAGTACATTTCTTGCTTTATATTTTTTACTGATGAATTATTATTTGATGTTACCTTTATATGTATTTTAGACTATGGCAAACAATGTTAGACAAAAAGAAAATTCAAGTGAATTTTTTTTAAATTTTAAGACAAAGTTGCTTTTTATTTTTATATATTCAACTTCAAAATAGGTTGTAAAGCAGCAGAGACAGCTCACAACATCAAGAAAGCATTTGGCCCAGTAACTGCTAATGAACTTACAGTGCAGAAGTGGTTAAAGACGTGTTGCAAAGGAGACTAGAGCCTTGAAAATGAGAAGTGCAGTGGCTGGCTATTGGAACAACAACCAGCTGAGAGGATCATTGAAGTTGACCCTCTTAAAACTACAAGAGAAGTTGCCCAAGAATTCAGTGTCTACTATTCTAAAGTCATTCAGCATTTGAAGCAAATTGGAAAGGTGAAAAAGCTTGATAAGTGGGTGCCTCATGAGGTAACCACAAATGAAAAAAGTCATCCTTTTAAAGTATTTTCTTGTCTCATTCTACACAACAATGAACTATTTCTTGATTAGTTTGTGATGTACAACAAAAAGTGGATTTTATATGACAACCAGTGATGACCAGCTCAGTGGCTGGACTGAAAAGAAGCTCCAAAGCATTTCCCAAAGCCAAATTTGCACCCAAAAAAAGAGTCTTGGTCACTGGAGGTCTGCTACCAGTCTGATCGACTACAGCTTTCTGAATCCCAGTGAAACCATTCCATCTGAGAACTATGCTCAGCAAATCAATGAGATGCACGGAAAACTGCAATGCCTGCAGCCAGCACTGATCAACAAAGGCCCCAATTCTTCTCCATGACAACGCCCAACTGCATGGTCACACAAACAACACTTCAAAAGTTGAATGAATTGGGCTACAAAATTTTGCCTCATCTGCCATATTCACCTGATTTCTATCCAACTGACTACTTCTTCAAGTAGTCAGTTGACAACTTTTTGTAGGGAAAAATCCTTCCACAATCAGCAAGAGGCAGAAAATGCTTTCCAAGAGTTTGTTGAATCCTGAAGCACAGATTTTTATTCTACAAGAATAAACAAACGTATTTCTCATTGGCAAAAATGTGTTGATTTTACTGGTTCCTATTTTTATTAATAAAGATGTGTTTGAGCTGGGCCATAATGATTTAAAATTCAGGGCCTGAAACCATAATTACTTTTCCCTCAACCTAATACATATTAAAATATTGCAGATATTTTAAGAAATGTTTTGTCAATGAAGTCCTCTTCCCTAAAGTCCTACATAAGCATGTGGTAAAACAAAGAAATACTTCAAAAAACAAACAACCCGATCAAAAATAGAGCACAAGACCTAAATAGAAATTTCTCCAAAGAAGACATACAGATGGTCAAAAGCAAATGAAAAGATAATCAATGTTGCTAATTATTAGAGATAAGCAATAAATACTACAGTGAGGTATTATCTCATACCAGTCAGGATGGCCATCATTGCAAAGTCTATAAATAACAAATGCTTGACAGAGTGTGGAGAATGGGACCTTCCCACACTGTTGGTGGGAATGTAAATTACTGCAGCCACTATGGAAAACAGTATGGAGGGTCCTTAAAAAACTACACAGAGTTACCATGTGATCCTGCAATCCCACTCCAGGGCATATATCCAGAGAAATCTCTATATTGAAAAGATACATGCACCTCAATATTCTCAGCCACACTATTTACAATAAATAGCCAAGACCACTTAAGTGTCCACTGACAGATAAATGGATAAAGATGTAGTATATATACAAATGCAATATTACTCAGCCATAAAAACGAGTGAAATAGTGCCATTTGTGATAACATGGATTGCCTACAGATTATCATATTAAGTGAAGTCAGAGAAAGAAATATATGATATCACTTATATGTGGAATCTAAAAATTGGATATAATTGAGCTTATTTACAAAACAGAAGCACAGACATAGAAAATGAACTTATGGTTACCAAAAGGGAAAAGTTGCCATATCCTGCACAACTAGCCCTGAAAAAATTGAGGACTAACTGAAAACATTTTCACAGACAAATATACATTACCAGTTATAGACCTTCACTTAAGGAACTAAGGGACCCACTTTATACAGAAGAAATTTGAACTCAGAATGACAGGATAGAATGAAATAAACAATTCTGAGCAATTAAATCATTCAACTTATTGATTAATGTAAATAAACATACATTGCCAAAAGCAAATGATAAAGTGGGAGGGTTTTTAAAAAGTGAACCTGGAGAACTAAATAATGATAACATAGGGTGGGGTGCTTGAAAGCAGAGCTTAGAGAATTTTCATTCCTCATTTTATCTGGGAAGAACATAGTGATATTGAACATCAATAGGTCTCTTAACTGAAGAAAATGTGTTAAGAGTAAACCTGGAAAAACTAGAAATAGAATATACAGCTTCCAAATCACTAGAAGAAGAAAAGGGGAAATTAAGAAACCTCACAAGTCCAGTAGGAAGTAGGACAAGGGATAAAAGCAAATATATAAAGAACATAATGACACACATATACATGCAGATTCACATAAATTATCATTTATATCAATAATTATAATAAATATAAACAAACTTGTCTCTTTGAAGATAGAGTTCCTTAAAATAATAATAAAATACAGATGTACAAAATGAACTAGGAAATTTTACATTAAAAGGATGACAATAAGTTGTATTATATGAACAAAATGAAAGCTAATGAAGCAATGTTAACATTAGGGTAAATAAATTGTAAGGAACATGGAAGCTTTCTGTCCATAATGAAAACATGGATCATAAGACAAACTTTCAGAATAGTATCTGTTATGAGTAAAATTATTCATAATACAGATAATGATATCATCACTTAGGTGTCAAGATGATTTTTTTCTATTCTCTTTAAGCTGTCATTTGCCATTACTACTCTACTTATAATCATGACAGAACAAGATTTTTAACATGATATTTATCCACAGTTTTTTTTCCTCCAGATAGTCTGCCAAAAATTTGCAATCTTACAATCTTTTGATATCATGTCACCTTTTAATGTGAATACGCTAATGCAACTCATGTTTGAATGCATCAGCAAGTTGCTTTGCTCACAGGCACAAGTGAACTACAGAGTCAGGCACTGGCTTTTTCGTGAACTTTGTTCAGACTATTGAAGTCACAAACATAGGTCTGAATGAGTCAGTCAGTCTCCCCAGGTCTAGGTTACTTTGTTCTTTTATTTATCTCTGGGGAACTCTTTCTCCCTTCATCCCAGTAGCCAAGAAAGCAGTAGTAATGTTTAGAATAAATTTTCTAAAATATGTTATCAGAGGGATATTAATATATCCACTCTGTATTTGCCTTTGGTGGAAAAAGGCAGTCAACATTCACTACAGATTATTAAATTGCAGAGACCACTGGTCTGGTGGCCTGACCCAGAGTCTGAGTCAGAAGTCATGACGACTTCTGGAACGAAGTCATTCAGTCCTTGCAACAGCTGGAGCTAGGTGGGAGGGATGAAGGCTTTGCCTGGTTCCCTTTCTGCATCTGATCGCTTGAGACTAAGCTCAAACCTCCAAACATGTTCCCAGCAGGCAGCTGTGAGGATCAAGAACACATATTTCTTTCTGGTCCTCAACTCTGAGGGTAGGAGGTTTGGGTGATATGAAAATCTCCAATTTTATAGGCCATGTTGCATTGCTTAGATACAATGTGGTGGTGGTATTTTAGTCGCTAAGTCATGTCTGATTCTTGCAACCCCATGTTCCTCTGTCAATGGGATTTCCCAGGCAAGAATACTGGAGCAGGTTGCATTTTCTTCTCCAGGGAATCTTCCCAACCCAGGGATCGAACACACGTCTCCTACATTGCAGGCAGTCTCCTGCATCATAGGTGGATTCTTTACTTCTGAGTCACCAGGGAAGCCCTTAACAGAGAATACCTCGATTGTTTAAAATAACAAGTTAAACAGAAAATTTAGGATACCAAACAATGTATAAAATATGTAATAATAATAAAAAAAAACTAAAAGAGGGAAAAGATCATGAATGTACATGTGTGGATTGTATTTACTTAAGTACTTCTGAAAAGGTAACACTGGATACCTATGAAGAGAACTGGATTGCTAGAGAAAGGGGTGGGGCAGAGAGTTTCCATTGTATATGTATTTGTTCATTTTGATAAGCATGTACTTTGACTTAGGAACTCTCTAGTTAGAAGTTTTCCCTATGGATCAAGATATATTCCAAAATTCAAATTCAAAACAATATTCACTACAATACCATTATTAGTAAAAAAAAAAAAAAAACACCTTGAGAAAAGTTAAAAATAAAGGAGATAACTCAAGACATTAGAGTCCTATAGTTTTTCTCATGCTATCTGATAACATCAGAATTCTATCCCATTTTTTCTATATATTTTTTTGTTTTTCTTCTTGTACAATAGGTTGTTTTAAATGGAACCATATTGCACACCATTCATGGTAATGTGCATGGTACATGCATGAACAGGTTACGTACACTATTCTCTCAGTGGGCAATTTTGTTTGCAATGAATGATGTATAGACCCCCATGCATGTTAAAAGCCGTAATCTTACAGCTGCTTTTTTCATCCGATACATTTCTTTGGTTTCCTTTGAGAATGTATCAAACAATGGAACACTTTTTAATTCTGACTACTGTTAAATATCCTGCCAGAATTTCAATGAAAAGAGGAGAGTTAAATCTGGTACCAATTTATTCAGATTTACTTTGGTTATTTTACATCTACCTTAAAATAATTAAGTCACAAAATAGCTCTATAAAATGGATCCTTGTTCGTACGCCTTATTTACTTTTTAAATGACTCTGTAGTATTTCAATAAATTGTGTGCTTTATTTTTGCAATAAAATTTTATACAAATGTAGGCAATAAATTGACATAAGCTATACTAAATACAGAGCTCTGAAAATAGAATTCTTTTAAGCAAACATGACACAGAAGCAACTTGTGTTCCAATTTAAAAGCTATCAAAAGATGAAGCATAAATACTTCTCATACTGCAAAAAAGTAATTTGGTAAAAATCAACAAACTACATCTCTTTGGCATCTTGCAATATTAAAAAATTATGCACCTTTCATGCACAGGGAAATGGCAACCCACTCCAGTACTCTTGCCTGGAGAATCCCATGGACAGAGGAGCCTGGTGGTCTACAGTCCATGGGGTCGCAAAGAGTCGGACACGACTGAGCGACTTCACTCACTTCATGCACAGAGTTTACTGAGTAACTGATTCAACAAAATGGATTTGGTGATAAAATTAAGAAATGAAGTGTTCTCCTCACTCATTGTAGAAGTATAACACTAGGGGATCTAAAGGAAGTCACCAGGTCTTATGTGTCTGTTCTGTATGTTTAATGTCTTGCTTAGCAACTGGCAATTAAAGTTATTAACACTGTTAATTCATGTATATCTAGGGCCATAGCAAGAAACATGGTAACTGTTGAAAGTAGATGTTAACAGTATATTCATATGTCCTGTGGAATAGCTTGAAAAATCAAGATCTGCATATCATAGCATGACTTAGCCTCAAAATATGACATTTTTAGAACATTAGAGGAAAAAAGGAAATGATGTCACAAATTACTATTTTTTGTGTGTGTGTGAAAGGATATGTGGTTAGACAAGTATAGAAAATATTGTACAATGCATGTAGAATCAGAACACATATAATCATAATGGCTTTAAGAAGCCTTATGGTTAAGCAAAATTCTCTCATACCTACTTGTTTATCTTTCTTTAACTGACCACTTCTGTAATTTATTTCACTTTTATTGTCTTAAAATGATCAAAAATCTTACAATCAGTGCTTGAGAGAAGACAGTTGGAGAAATGACAAGGAGATTGATTCTCGGCTTCTCAGGAAGGAAACTAAGGCCTAGGATATCAGGTTATTTTAGCATGGTTACCAACAACTGGAGGAGAAAGATCCAGAGTTTAGGCACTTTTTCAGTCAGTGCTCACTCTAGTCTATAGTCCTACTTTCTATGGAGGTAGAATATGCAGAGCGGTACTCTGAGGGGTTGCAATTTAATCTAATCTAAAAGATAAATACACAATGGAGTATTACTCAGCCATTAAAAAGAATACATTTGAATCAGTTCTAATGAGATGGATGAAACTGGAGCCTATTATACAGAGTGAAGTAAGCCACAAAGATAAACACCAATACAGTATACTGACACATATATATGGAATTTAGAAAGATAGTAATGATGACCCTATATGTGAGACAATGAAAGAGACATAGACATAGAGAACTGACTTTTGGCCTCTGAGGGTGAGGGAGAGGGTGGGATGATTTGGGAGAATGGCATTGAAGTATGTATACTATCATGTAAGAAACGAGGCGCCGGTCTATGTTCGATGCAGGATGCAGGATGCTTGGGGCTGGTGCACGGGGATGATCCAGAGAGACGTTGTGGGGTGGGAGGTGGGAGGGGGATTCAGGATTGGGAGCTTGTGTACACTTGTGGTGGATTCATGTCGATGTATGGCAAAGCCAATAGAGTATTGTAAAGTAAAATAAAGTAAAAAATAATAATAATAAAAAAAGATAAATAATACAAATTAAAATAAATTCATTAAGAGTTTCTAAAGTTCCAGGTAGCTATCTAAATATTTTAAATATACTAACTCAAGTATATGTCTATTTTATACCATATACCACAATAAATGAGAGAGATTAGGGACCCAAGAAATAGTCAACAAACCAGTTAAGTACTAGAAAAACAGAAGATACATTTTTCCACAATATTTAAGTGGATAAAATATATCTAAGCATAAATTATATCACAAAAGCTATAGTAATAATAGATGTTAAAATAACAAAACTTTAGACTCAAATAAAAATCCAATAGTAATAATGTATAAAATAGTTTTACAAATCAATGAAAAAGACAACTTGCAGGAGAAATGAGCAAAAAAAAAAAAAATACACGTGCAGACATATAGTCAATAATCATATGTAACACGATCTATGGCAAATTATTTTTTCTTTCACTGCAAGTTCTAAAGTGAAACTAATATGTCTACGTATTATATCAACCAGATGGATAAAACCCACCATTGGCAAGTGCACCTAAATATGGCACCCTTCATACTTAAAAAATTTAAACTGTGCATTCTCCATGGCAGTCAAATTCCACTTTAGGAATGTACTCTGTATAGATCTGGAAGTAACTTGGTTGAGAGCTATCATTATATAGTTTACTTTTAATCATCACAGGTTTGCTTTGAATGGGTCTAGTCATAAACAGATTTTAAATATATATATATATATAT